>JAVTVY010019618.1:0-83439 GCA_036873755.1 Hanleya hanleyi | reverse complement strand
TGTCTTCTTATTATTGTATTTTTCTTTTGCTTATTTCTTGTTTCACTGTTCTGACGTTATCTTGCATGTAGGTTGGAGTTTTGACATTTTGATACAGATAAATGTTATTTGTTTTGATTTTCATGAACATGTATTGTGTTGATAACCTATTTTGGATTTGAAGCTAATGGATGAATTTTTCAGCAATTGTTTTGCTATTGTGTTATGTTTTGAGCACATTGTTTTGACATGTCCACACTTTTCAGTGACTGGCACGTGTCTCACATACCTAGAGTACTTTCATTGAGAAATGATAGTAAATATGGCCTTATGACCTAACGCAATGAATATGGACTACGGTAATTGAATAAATTGTTTCCGGTATTCGACCGATATTTGTGATAACGACCTTGGCTATTCATAATGGACTATTATTTCACGTTTTGCTATTATTCTTCCTGCCTTACGCATTTTGTGTATATACTTTGAGATGAATGAACGATCTTCGTTCGTATCTTTCATCTTCCATTGTTGGATGATATGTGAAATATCGATTCTTGACCACCATATAAATGCATAAAAGACATGTAAGATATCGATTCTTGACCACCATATAAATGCATAAATTTCGACTTTTCATTTAACAATTTTATATAAATCTGTGTGCATGCAACCTTGATATTGTGATGTGTTTTGACAAAACTATTTCCGCAATACTATTCCATGACCCTTTAGGTCGGTTATTGCAAACACAACTATTTGTGAGAATCAGTTATGTAAGTTCAAATTTACAGGATAACATAGAAACCGCTTATGTAAGTGTAATGATTTAACCTTGGTTTTGACGAATGAATTTATATAATGCGACAGTTTTGTGATTTGCTAGTCATAATTGTACCGAATTTGTAAGGACATTTATGTCGGGTTAAATTGACATTGTAACGTCTAGCTTTGTATATAACGGAATGAACGGCACATACAGTCAGACTAGTAACACCAGGTCTCCCTGATGGCTAAACCATCAGGTCTCACAGAGGCTCATATCTCCGATAACAGTTATTGCCATCTCCAGTTCCGAAAATGACTCTTTACAGAATGGTCTGATGTTGATGAAGTTGTGCTAGTCTGCCTGCCAAATGATGCCGGTCATTCCTAAGTTAGGAGGAATGAATTTACAATAAATCGGCTTAATATTCAACAGACATTGAACTTCGTGTTCGTTGTGTCCTATCTCATTTAAAGAGGTTGTCAAGACTTCGAGAAATCTCAGAAGTCGGACCTTGGAATCTATTATTGTATAGGTTTTATGAAGACCATCCCTGTGTCTGAGACGACTACGCGTTACAACATCTTAAAGATCACGCGCACAAGCCATGTCGTCTTAAAGACCTCAAATTTCATAATTTGATAGATTACTGGGATGACCCACTGATTACATGAGGAAATTAACCACTGTCATGAAGGAAACTTTTACCAAATGTAGTCTAAATGAGCAGCTTGTAAACAAATTATGTTTTGTCAGATTATGAATTTAATTTTTCTTTATTTTTAAGTTTTAATTTGAAAATTTTCATAAAATATGAATTAAAACAATAATAAAATAATTTAAGTGTTTAACATATCTAGTCAATGCTTTATACTTCTTATTATAGGCAGAAGGATTGTCTGCTTAGTGCTTTTTACCAGATGGAAAATTTGTACAGATTAGTGAGATATTTTACTTTTTACTTGTACCTCAGTCTTAAGTGATATGGGGCAAACTGAGAGGAAATTATAAAGGGGGTACCCTTGGTATATAGGCTGTAAAATCTCTATCTGTTCATAGTTTTATCTGTGCCGTCTCAAGATAGTTTGGGGATGGGTATTCTGTGTTCAGATGAGAGCATATCTTTATTTCAACAATAGTTTCATTACTGACAGGCATCAGACCAGAGTTAATCACTTCCGGGTCGGAACCCTCGAACTACATTGCTTAGAAATTTGAGAGCAGATCATTGTGGATTTTATGAGCTGTCATTTCTGATACATCTGATGTTTCAAATTGCAGACGAGGCTTCAAACTGTATTTCCTGGTGTTGATTTGTGCCAATTTGAGGAAAGTGAGAAGGCTCCATGTTTACAAATTGAATGACATTCGGTAACACTGATCAGCTGTCAATGGCGGTAATTTGAAATTTCCATGGTCAACTCCTGCCAAGACTTCAAAAGTTAATGCCCCACAAGGCGAATATTGTGATACCAAGTGGATTTATCAATCGAGAGTTTTCTGATTTTTTTTTGTGATTTTTTATGCTAATACATAACAAGTAACAAAATTAATTGTGTTCTGATGCCATATGACGATCAGAGTTATCACCCCTTACTCTAAACGGTTCTGGTATTGCACCACAGCTCGATCAGTGCGTACAAAAGTATACTGACAGACAATTAAAATCGAGGTGAGCCGTGTTGTAGTGGGTATAACCTACCGATTCTGGTACACTGATCATTTCCTTATGAGACTAAAGCATATGGATTAACCCCAGTCGGGAAGGCCTTGTGTAAGAACGACTGGGGCATCTACTACGCTAACTCGATACTCATCCTTTTATTTTGAGGACCATAATTATTGTTTTTGACGAACACATGACTGTATATGTAAACAACGGTAATGCCCCTGTTCCGATAGGTATTTTAAAGAATATAGATTGTCTCTGTTGTGTGGGTTCCGTGGTTAATTTGTGGTTTGTACTTCATTCTTGCTTATGTCTATTCTTCGGAGAAAATACGTATCTTTTATAACTATCACTGAAGTGTATCCATTTTAATGGAGGAAAACTGTGAAATACCCCCGCATATTATACGATTAGGCAGAGATTTGGAGACAATTTCTATCTCGGAATTTGGGGAGGGACTATAAGTTTATAGTATATTTCTCGGAGTATTTTGTCAAGGAATCATTATTTATTTCCTAGCCTGAACTGAACCCTATCTGCCCTGGGCTTTTTGGGACCTGTTGTGCCCTGGGGGCGAAATGGCTCCCCTAATTATTTTTCTTACCATTTGAGCTAGGGAGCTGAAACTTACCACACTATACCCTTGGGGCAAGCTCTACCAGAAAATGTAAAAAAAATCCACGATGGCCGCTTTGATTTTTCAGTCAGATTTTCCGAATTTTTTATTTGTGCAATTTCTCCACAAAAACCGCATGATAAATTAGTAAATATTAATGTGATGTGAAATAAAATAGTTTTTGCCCGCTTTTCATCGCGAAAAAGCAGAAATTTTGAAGAAATATGACAAAAACATCACTTTTTCGGGACCCTACGTGGCCGCCATCTTGAATTTTTCAATGATCCTTTGTTCGGGAGGTTATGCAAATAGGCTCATAATGGCCCCAGTATGATAAACGATAAAGTCACGGAGTTTCAGCTCTCCATTTTTTGTCGTTCCGGAGATAGCACAGAAAGTTTGGTAGGGGGCCATTTCATAAGTTGCAAAAAGAACGGGAAATATACAATGATACTCCCATACATGATCGATTATGTAATCTCTGTGATATGGTGGAAGACAGAAAGCATCTTCTTCTATTCTGTAAGAAATACACTGCTGGACGTGATAGTTCCTTACAAGAAATTGGATCTCCACCAATATGTACTAGTCAAAGTAATTAGTTTTTTACACAACTTTTATCCTGTAAAGACCCCAGAACCACAACAGTATTGGCAAATTACATCTATGATTGTTTTGAATTAGTACCATAAGCACCAAGATGAAGTTTAGTACTGGTGCCGAAAGACATGAACATCACTATGTACCACATGTCAGTCTTGTTTAGCTGTATGTTTCAATCGTAATTTTATTTGTCTGTATTATATTCTTTTGTTTCTCTCTCCCTTAACTACTATCTCTGCTGTGTCCTTTTAAATGTTTGTATTGTATCGTGTTGTGCATACATGTACGCACGTCTTAACCATTCACTGTCATAATTTTGGAGAATTGACGTGACGTACTCAACATAGTTGGGTCAAAAGGACCCAAAATGTTTGAGTTAAAATGTAATCTGACCCAAACTCTTTGGGTCTGTCATGTCTATACCCCAAAAATATCTTGTCAATTTGATCCAATCCTTCTGACATTGTTGTATGGTACAATTTGTGTAGTAAAAACTTTTCTATAGAAACTTAATTAATCATATTGGGCATGGAAATATATGTTGTATGAGTAGAATGAAAGTATTGGTCACATCAGGAACGTTTTGATATATGATATACTAACCAAATAAATTGGTGGTGGTGGGTTGTGTGTAATTTCTAATCCCGTTGAGATTTAAGTCTGATTTAGTATTTTAACTGTAAGTTAGAAGGTACATGTTTTTTTCGTGATTGTAAACATGATGAGGTCGATTATTTAAATCATAGATAACACGAAGGTTGACAAATAAAACCCTTCTCTTCAAGATTGGAATTACAAGTGTCCGTTTTCCATTCATTTTGTATTTTTATTTCCTGTACAAATCGCTACTCAGAGTTATCACCCCTTAGTCTAAACGATTCCAGTATTGCACCAGGCATCAGATCACTAATAATTTTGTTATACAGGTGTGTGGTACGAGAATTCTTTGAATAAACTAATTCCATTCGCGCCAACAGTTTATCGAACATGTTGACGACGATGTGCTAAGGGGTCGTCTCCATACAACAACAAAAGTATTTTCGTACGTTCGTGACATTATTTTGTGTTTTAGGTGTTCGCAATATATATGTGTAAATATTTTAGATAATCCTACCTAAAAGCTCGTAATTGTTCGACCGTTGTCTTCACAGTATTAAAAACACATACATTGGGCTAACCGATGGATTCCTATGCTGAGATATGGCAGATCGGTATATCCACGTCTATACCTTATACATACGGCACTGTTTAGCACCAGCCTCCGGACAACCATACCAATATCAATAAACACAGGCTAGTTCTTTTAAAGAAAGAAAGAGTGATTCGTTTTATTTACAAGCATCTAGTCCGTCATTGAATATTCAGCCGTCGTCCATTAAAGAATTTCATATTTCAAAATAATCCAAACACGTAACTCATATAACAGCATTAGCACAAGAAATCACAGCATTCTTCCCCGCAAGAAAGAAGCGGTCAACAGTTTTCAATGATGCCAGCAGCACATCATGATATTCTAAATATATCAAATCAGTGTAGCTGTTCTTAATCTATATGATTTTGTAATGTCGTTATATAGAGACTCATGAATCTCGGTCACGTTTTGATTGTGAGTGTTCATATGAACAGCATGAAGTACGTGTGCATGGGTTCATACGGTCCATATCCAATTTTTTTACCATCAGCATGCGATATGTACAGCCTAACTTGAGAAATTCGAGTAGGTCGAGACGCTCGGAGGTATAGCCCTGAATTACGAGTTTCTGCAATAATGTTTTGTGGCGTTGATTAAAATCGTCAAATTTCAAACAGGATCTAGCAAATGCTACTAGTCGAGATACCCCATATGCAGGTCTCACTTTTATTGCTATCCAAAATGAGATAGTTTACGATGTCGAAATTGTAATCATCTCTCTTGTCGTAACGTCGACGAGAGACCGTGTGATGTTTTAATGCTAACCGTCGCCCTATCGTAAAATCCGTATCATTGGCTATTATAACCTATATAAAGACATTGCAGAATATTGCTTGAAAAAATACTAAATATTTCAGAGGGAGTAGGTTCGATAGATACATGTAGCTTCATATGAAACCCATGATAAACACTTTGGGATAGATTGACAGAAATGCTGCACCATTGGGACCGATAACTGAAGCATATATATAGTGACTGATTACAGGATAAACATATAGGTTAACTTTAATTCGAATCTACTCTGCAAACGGTGGATAATAAACTTTCTGCCTTCGCTAGATACTACGGCTAAGGCATACAGCATACGAATGTGGTCGGTAATGTATGGTAATTGGAACCACATTCACTTCGGAAAATTATTTACTCTCTGCTTTTCCCCTCGATTTCCAAAAACTTGTCTAAGTGTGACAACGTTATGCACAGAGAGTGCTGATGATTTTGCTGCATATTGCCAATAGAAAGTTTTCATCAAGACGGTAGTTTGCATTCACCTTTGTGCCTTTGACGTTGATCCTAAAAGACCACGCGTGCTGGTATTTACAGAGACGAAAGAGGTGGTATATGGAGGGTAGAGAGAATAAAGATTTAAATATCATGTTTGGATGAGAAATAATTTAGATATTATGTCAGAATATATTTGTGGTCATATATTTATTGCTGAGCACAAGTGAATGGAGTGGGGCTGCGCCGCCACCTTCATTCTGCCCGACTGAGACAATAACCCAAATCGACCTACTCGAAGAAGATATGAAAAGATAAGGAAGTGGGGTATTTCCTTCTATCCGGAACGAATCCTTGATCTTTGGCTCGAAGATATTTGGAACCCGCGAGAGTGAAAGCGCAGCCCATGCTTTATCATGATTACCCGAAAACTAGCATAGAAAGATATTTATGATTTTCATGTATATGTTTGTTCGAAATGCACATAGACCTTTTTCAATCCAAATGACAGATATATTTCTGACCGCAAAGCAAGGTCACGACATCAAACCTTGTAACATTGCGCTTGATGATTGTTTAGCACCGAATTCTACATGTAATAATTTCAAGATTTCTATATGTGGATACCGTGGATGTCTCATGTGTCCACTCTTTAATATGTCAGCGTCATTTAGTTCCGCGTTAACTGGTAACTCATATTCTGTACACTCGTATGTTGATCTTAGTTGTTCTACTACAAACTGTATTTATTTAGTTTCCTGTAAGAAGTGTGGTCAACAGTATGTTGGCAAGACCACCCAAAGACTCCATCTTAGGGTGAATGGTCACAGAAAATCCGTTAGGAAAAAGCAATTGCTTATAGGTAAGCATTTTTCTGAACCCGACCATGGCTGGGACAACTTTAGTATTCAGATCATAGACGTCGTCTATCCATCTACCAAGGATCCCCCCTTTGGAGTTGAGAGAAAAATCCGAGAGCGGGAACTATTCTGGATGCTAAAACTTGGGTCAGTGTTTCCGTATGGTTTAAATGATAATGTCAGTGGGTTCGGCAATGTTACAAACCGCCGTTCAAATATATCCAATATTACCCAGCTATTTAAACCCAAATCAACAGAGACATCGCAGCCATGGCTGGAGAAAGTTTAATAGTGCGATGATTCACGATCATATCACTTTAAATTACTTAGTGTGTTTAACTAACACACCCAATAGTACACTTATCTTACGTACAGTTCTGTATGCGTTACCTCTGAGAGCTTTAAATCATATAGCCAGAGATATACAACAATCTGCATCCTCAGGAAATATAATACCACCCAAAATCTCTAAAGTATGTCAAGATATAGCGTATTTTCGGTTGTATCGTCCAGTGAACATAATCGAAACATCCCATGATCGGCTTTTCTTGAAACTCAACTACTTAGTTAAAGGACTGGACATTATTAATTTACCTCGAATCCTGAATGATCCAGAGGTACGCAATACTGTACCAAACTATTTTAAGTTCACAGAACCTCCTTGCATTTCATATAAGTATTCTAAATCTATAGCCACCAAATATTCAATTACTCTAATGCTGTCAAGGAGTTTGACTGGAACTTATACACGTCGGGGGGCTATAGTTGTGATTGTGAATCGTCGAACTTTATCTATACACCATGCAAACATGTTGTGACTGGTGACCATGATGTGGTTAGTGATAAGGACCTAAGATTACTCCTGATGAAGGGACCTAAATATAGAGAGCCGAGAAATATAAATCTGAAGGCCGACCAGAAGATAGTCCTGTCTGCTTTGGAACAGTACGTTATTGATTGGTCTAAGCGAGAAAAAATTGAACCTACAGTACTCGATGATTGGCTGGAACTCACCAAGAGCAAGGTCGTTGAAACAATCCGCTATATTGACAGAAGTACCCTTCCCCAAGCAAAACAAGTACTGAGAAGCCCCAATTCGCAAGAAGTTCTAGCAAATTCGTCATAGTCCCAGCAGACAAAGCTCCAAATAATAGAATATTCATATGTAAATATTACTATTTCCAGGTGCTGGTTGAAGAATTGAGTGTAAACATATCGTCATCAAATACGTCTACTTACTCTCAAACTGCATTTACTCTGGAAGATTTATTTAACAATCACAAAACGTTTCTCGAGGAAAGAGGTATTTGTCTTCCAACCAAACATAACGATATACCAAAAGTATACTGGACTCCCAAAATGCATAAATCACCATACAAAGCTAGATACATAGCTGGTTCTAGAAGCTGCACCACCAAGCTTCTTTCAACCCTGTTGACGAGGGCCCTTCAGGAGGTAAAAGCATTTTGGGAAAGGTATTGCGCCACTATTTCTAAAAACGCTGGCGTTGAATGTATGTGGATATTGAAAAACTCAAAAGGTCTTACGGAAGAACTTGATGCTAAAGGTCATATACCGTATAGACATGTATCCACATGGGATTTCTCGACTCTCTATACCACAATCCCTCATCAGGACTTCATTGACCATCTAAGTTCATTAATAGCATCTGTGTTCAAGAAAACTGATTAATGTCGGAAGCCATGAAGCATTCTTTAGCTTTACTACATACAAGAGATATCATTCATGGGATGTTTCTTTGTTTATAGAGTTGCTTGAATTTCTCATTAAAAATATCTATGTGAAATTCGGTAACACAATATATCAACAGCATATAAGTATTCCAATGGGTACTAATTGTGCACCCCTATTGGCTGACCTATATCTGTTCTCTTATGAATATGACTATATGCAGGCGCTTTCAAAAACCGATCCATTCAAAGCCCGTTCCTTCATTCACGAAACGCTATATAGACGATCTTCTCGCTGTGGTTAATCGCTATATAAATGACGCAGTGAAGGATATATATCCACCTTCACTGGATTTGAAGGAAACTACAGATAACCCTACAGGCACATCGTATTTAGACCTATATCTCTGCATATGGCGTATACATATCACGCCTAGTAGCATTTGCTAGATCCTGTGTCAAATGTGACGATTTTAATCAACGTCACAAAACATTGTTGCAGAAACTTATAAAACAGGGCTACACCACCAAGCGCCTCCACTCAAAGTTTTTCAAATTTGGCGATACATATCGCATGCTGATAGCAAAATACGAGCGTAGCGTGCAAGATCTATGGCGTTACGTTTCGTAACTTGTGTCTAATTCCGCTTAACCCGGGGCTGGGGGCCGTATGAACCCATGTACTTCAAGATTCTCATGGTACTCATATGAACAGTCACAATCAAAGCGTGACTGAGATACATCATTCTTTAGATGACGAATTCAGTGTGCATGTTTCACCAAAATCGGGAGATGGTAACTCATAACTGTCAAGCCAATTTGAATCTTGCATTTAATTTCTCGGGTTTTGGTGAAACATGCACATTGGAACTGTGAGTCTGTGTTGAAACTCAAAGTATACACACCTTAAGCTTGAATCAAGCATTGGAAAGTGCATACACAGTTTGAAATATAAGTATTAAGGCAGTATGACGTCACTGGACCTAAATATGATTGCAACAGACCACCATAGAATACCATACTTTATTTGCAGTTTACTCTGTGTAATAAAATCGTAAAAAATTACAATAAATATTTTCCGACACTGTTTGCAATGCTCTTTCATTTGATGGAAACTTTACTTGAGGGTTTACGATCACTTTAACTAACAACAAAAATGAGTGTACTTGAATGACATGATTCCATTCCATTCACACACACTTGCATAATATATCCAAAATCCAATATCTTTCAACAGCAGACACTCGCAATTACCTGAATCGACATGAGAACTTGGGTTGTGGGTTGTTATCTCACGTTCTCTGCATTAAATCACCGCCATTGTTGTGAAAATGACATATCATTTATGAGGAACTTAATTCATAATAAATAGAAGGAAAAATTAAATAAACCGGAACCTTCCAGTAATGGTTTTGGTGAAAAGAATCTCCATTAGTGGAGTATGACAAAAAGTCATTAGTTAATTTGGAAATGTTATCAAGGCAGTTCGGATCAGTACAGACAGAGGAGACAACACATACTCTCCAGATAACTCGCAAGAGTCAGCGCTGTGCAATCTTGGGTGGACCAATTTCTCTGCATCTGCACAAACCCAGGTAATCCCTAAATCCTCGCAGAGGGTTTTCCTGGACCTTTTTGGTCATTCGGATGACAATGTCGTACATTTCATTCCCAGCGGTTGTTTTTAATTAGCGCGTCGGTATCTGAAGCCTGCGGTTTTCGCTTTGACAGCCGATGTCGCTTTCAAAGGTTGTCTGGCCGGCGATGAAATTCAAACCAGTCAAAACTCAAACCTCGCTGCGGATTGGCCTTATGAGCTGCTTTAGCGCGCTTACTGATTGGTTGGGTTTAGTTGAAACCCCTCGAACTATTTATATCCAGAACTGCTATCGATAACTAACCAATACAAGCGTCTAGTCGGTCATTCATAATTCAGTCGTCGTCCATTAAAGAATATCCGCGTCCATAATCCAAAGACCTATTCCATATCCATATAACAGTATTAGCACCAAATTCAAAAAAGACAATCATAGTATACATAAACATAGGCTAGTTTCCTGCAAGAGAGAAGCGGTCAACAGTTTTCAATGATGCCGACAAGACATCATGATGTTCCAAAAATATAAAATCCGTATCGCTGATCAATATTCTTAATCCATAATAATCATTCTAAAGTCGTTATCTAGAGAATGGTGTATCTCAGTCACGCTTTGATTGTGACTGTTCATATGAGCACCATGAGGATCTTGAAGTACATGGGTTCATACGGCCCCTAGCCCCGGGTTAAGCGGAATTAGACACAAGTTACGAAACGTAACGCCATAGATCTTGCACGCTACGTTCGTATTTTGCTATCAGCATGCGATATGTATCGCCAAACTTGAGAAACTTTGAGTGGCGGCGCTTGGAGGCGAATGCAGGTCTCTACATAAATGAATGACTTTATGACAAAAGAGATGATTACAATTTCGACATCGTAAACTACCCCTTTCTGGACAGTAATATTCCAGTGGGACCTGCATATGGCGTATACATATCTCGCTTAGTAGCATTTGCTAGATCCTGTGTTAAATGTGACGATTTTAATCAACGTCACAAAACATTGGTGCAGAAACTTAAAAACAGGGCTATTCCACCAAGCGCCTACACTCAAAGTTTCTCAAATTTGGCGATACATATCGCATGCTGATAGCAAAATACGAACGTAGCGTGCAAGATCTATGGCGCTACGTTTCGTAACTTGTGTCTAATTCCGCTTAACCCGGGGCTAGGGGCCGTATGAACCCATGTACTTCAAGATCCTCAAGGTACTCATATGAACAGTCACAATCAAAGCGTGACTGAGATACATCATTTTTTAGATGACGACTCTATAACGAATATTATGGATTAAGAATACTGATCAGCGATACGGATTTGATATTTTTGGAACATCATGATGTCTTGCCGGCATAATTGAAAACAATCCTATGTTTATGTATACTATGATTGTCTTTTTGAATTTGGTGCTAATACTGTTATATGGAAAGTGGAATAGGTCTTTGGATTATGGACGCGGATATTCTCTAATGGACGACGGCTGGATTATGAATGACGGACTAGACGCTTGTAATAGATCTAAATATGATCGTAACCTATCGATCGATACATTGGCTCGCGAGGATGATTTCTCTGATGTAAGCACACCATTGTGATATGACTGAAAAATGTTGAAAGCGATTTTTAGTCCCATTCACTCTCACTTGATTGCTGTTGTTTTCATTTTCATCTCTCCCACCTTCAGGATTCATTACAAGCCAGAAATGTGTAGAACCAGCAGAGATAGAACCAACCATCTCAGAAGAAAGAGCAACAGAAACCATTGAAGTCTCCTGTCTCTGTTTTCTTTCTCTCATCATTCTCACAGACAATCGCTACCCAACAGAAGGGTACAAGACACCCAAGATTCTATTCAAATGATGGACATCATCAGATTCCAGTAACCATGAATCCCGAAGTGCATCCAACAATGCATACCCGCTGTGAGACCATTGTGGATAAAACATTGGGCTGTATGAGCATAACTCTGGCGATTTAATTAATGTAGTTGCTTCTTATTGTACCATATAACTACGTCCTCAACAGATCCACTTACCTGAAGCGTGTCAATGAAAAATTATGCATGTCTTATAGAGTGAGAGCATTATAAGTATACGGCGGCGCCAGTCAATTTCAATTAGTCGCCAGTCAATTCGGAAATGTCATCGAACAAGTATGCATGTGTTTGAATAAATGTTTGAGTAAATAAGATTTCATAGTGTGTTTGCATGTTCGAATACCTCCTGCCACAGCTATATATTAGCGACAAGTTCAATTACATTTTGTGCATGTATGTGACGTATGTTGGTGTGAGGCAATGGGTATGTACAGGGTATATGGATGTGCCCATACATATGTCAAACATGTATGGATGCGCATGAGACTTGTATGGGCATGTATCGGGAAATTAATTTCCCGTACACAATCCAGGATCTTTTCATAATTGTACTACCCCATACATGTGCCACACATGTATGGACTCTACCATACGTATTCTATGAGCATGTATGGGGAGCGCAAATTTTGATACATTACCCATACAGGCTCTTTTGATATATGGGCATGTCAATACATATGGCATACGTGTATGTATGCTAGCATACATCTTGTACGGTCATGTATGGGCAAATCAACTTTTCATGCATTTCCCATACATGATCTGTTGATATATGGACATACCCATACATATGCCTGACATGTATGGACCCTACCATACATCTTGTATCAGCATGTATGGGGAAATCAACTTTCCATACATTTCCCATACATGATCTGTTGCTATATGGACATACCCATACATGTGCCAAACATGTGTGAACCCTACCTTACATCTTGTATGGGCAAGTATGAGAAAGGCAATTTTTCATACATTACCCATACATGAATTTTTTTTATATGTGGACATACCCAAACATATGCTGCACATGTATGGATATGTGTTTATTGTCAATGTCAAGTTCTCTCTAGGAGTGGGAAACATTGACCCAGCTTCACAATAGAGTTATATGGCAAAAGGTGACCGTATATGACCTCAAAATGACCTTTTAGTGACCTCTTCAATGTGATACCCAACTTGACAAGCCTAGATTGTGTTCCAATTTTGGCCTAATTATGAGATATTAGCTTTGAATGGGCGTGGCTTAGAAAAGGTTGCCATTGTGACAGTCGGATTATGAATGTACACATGCCCAGCTATCAATCGGAGCAAAAAAAGGCATTTGTACGCAACTTTGGTTAGGCCTGTTTCTCACTGTTGGCTATCTGACAACTTGGCGTTTTCGTATTCTCGCGTTTCCGAGATCTAAATCCTCGCGTCAAAAACCTACGTACGGCGAGTTCGACCATACCTTTAAATTCACTCTACAGTCGAGTAAAAGACGCCACCAATCACTTGACGAAGCTTCGCCCAGTCGAACGATTTCATACTCGCTCCTGTCAGCAAGCTTGAGCAACATACAATTATGGACAATTGTAATCGAATTTATATTTATTTTTCACTATCGATTCAAAACTTTTACACTTTTATTCAAAATCGAGCAGAGTGTACCCATGCATTAGGTCGCGTTTCTTTAGAGATGTCACGGTCTGTGGTCGCCATTTCTAACTCTGGCACTCCGCTCAGCAAGTGGGTTGCTTAGATCTCACTCGGTTTAATTCGATAATGACGTCACGAAGCAGTCCGAACGACATTTTCGCTTACCCGGATCAGTTAGAGCACCTGCCTATCGAACACGCCCCTATTGATGAATGTATAGAGATAGATATTTATTTGCCATATAAGGCGCCCCATTTGGAGCGAGTACATGTATATAAACATTACAAAGGACATAAAATATAGATAGCATAAGAGCACAATCACAATACGTACAAAGGACATAAAATATACATAGCATAAGAGCACAATTATATTAAGAGCACAAATACAAAGGACATAAAATATATATAGCATAAGAGCATAATTATATTAAGAGCACAATTACAATACGTACAAAGGACATAAAATATATATATAGCGCAAGATCACAATTATATTAAGAGCACAATCACAGTACGAGAAGAATTACATGTATAACAATTATATTACATGAAAAAAAAACAAAAAACAAAAAAAACAAAAAAAAACAAAAACAAAAACAAAACAAAAACCCATAAAAATACAAATATTACATACACCTATAAGGTATATGGCGAGAATGCGAATTGTCGCTATCGTTCCCATGAAAGACGATGTTTGTGGAGACGCTTCCTTAACAGCACGAAAAATGCAAAAAAAATGGAGATTAAGCACTATGTATCAACTCTGAACCCTTCTTTTATTGAATATTTAAATAAATTAGGCTGATTAAGAAATAAATTATATATTTCAAAGAAATACGTCATTTAATTTTGTCTCTGATGTCATTTTTCAACATTTCTTCCTTATTTGTATTGTCGTGTGGATGTAGTTATTTGTATTGTCATGTGGATGTAGTTATTTGTATTGTCGTGTGGATGTAGTTATTTGTATTGTCGTGTGGATGTAGTTATTTGTATTGTCGTGTGGATGTAGTTATTTGTATTGTCGTGTGGATGTAGTTATTTGTATTGTCGTGTGGATGTAGTTATTTGTATTGTCGTGTGGATGCAGTTATTTGTATTGTCGTGTGGATGTAGTTATTTGTATTGTCGTGTGGATGTAGTTATTTTTATTGTCGTGTGGATGTAGTTAATATGGCCTAGGCCTATAAATGGACATTCCATGGGAAATCCCAATTTCTATTTCGAGTCTTTAGCCACGCTCATTCTTACGGTGCACAGCATTTCAATGCCAGTGAAGTGTGAATGTAGGTTGTGTATAACCGAATCGATATTCGTCTTGACGTGGAGTTACTTGTCTGCTGTAGTATGATGATACAACCGGTCTGGTTTTGCGATTACAAGACATGTCTACAGGCAACCAGGGGGTATTATTATGTCCCAGGTTGTGTGATAGCCGCTAATGGGCGCGTTTTCTACGACGGATGACATAAAGTGAGTTGGAGTGTATTGTGTGTCTTAGTTAACTATAAGGAAACTTTGGTGACTTTATAAAGTACTAGTACTAGTCGCTCCTAATTTTATGCTAATAATTCTGTAATGGCGAACTGGTATGTAGTCTCGTGCATAGCCCTACATACCTCTCTTTCACTGTGATATGGCCGCAAACCAAATTAAAGCCGGTCGTATAGATCAAGGTACTAGATTAGGCTGTTGTGCTAGAAGTCTCACATCACTGAGCCCTAGAGGTAGCGAGATATTACCTAGTTTCCGTCTGACGTTGCAGACGGACTGGAAAAAGTAGCAAATTATATGCCTCAATATCATTAGTTTGCAAAAATGTAATGGGTGAATGATTTATCGGTAGGAGTAGGTTTTCATTGCATTCTTCTGCCTGTGGATTTGGAAAACTTCCGAATATGGATTTCTTTCGACTCAGAGCTATGCAAATGTATCACAACCAGAACACGTGCCAAAAGGAGGGTCGATCAATATCACATGTTACTATGGTGTGCCTTCCGTGTCATTTCAATCACACTTATAATATCATTCCTGAAGATGTGCATTATACCTACACAAAGAAGACCGTGGTTTGGTCGATGTAATTTAATACGGTATTATTACACGATGCGTTTTGTTTATCGATACGTGTGGGTTAACGTCTTTCTTTCACTTCTATTTCCGAGAAGTAAGACCATGAAACCACATAGAGTTCACTTCTCGGGCGTTAAGAGATCATTCTACATGAACATGTGTATGGTTCGAACACAGATAAATTTTTCAGGTAGTGGAGCACAACCGTCTATTGCAGGTATGGTGTATTGAAAAACATTGTATATTTACAAACCCAATTTCCTGAAACTAGCCCGATAATCAACTTACAGCTTAACTTGATTAAGGTTTCATTTTCCCTGGTGATTGGAGTTCGATACCTTCTCAATTTTGGCTGAATTCAAAAGGACTTATATATTATCTGAAATCCATGCATTCGGGGAAATAGAATTTAGAGGCAATTTTGTTCTTCTGTTCACTACAACTGAATTATTTCAACTTGAATGGAGCAGTTTGTGAAAATTTAACCTTCAACATTCTGGCTAAAAACTCATAAAGTATTCAGCAAAAATATTTGAACTTTCAGATTTCTATAATATACTTTTCAATCAAAATAAGTGTGCCACATATTGTTTATTTCGTCCTTGAAATGATTTTACGACAGTTAAAATTCAATAATTCGAAAATATCCCCCAAAACGCGACCCCTTCAACTAAAAAGATGCATAACTTTGAAACACAAACTTTAAAAATGCGGCACGCCTATATATATATTTCTACAAATATACGTCGATGTGTCCAAACTATACGATATTCCATTCAAAAGCCAAGAAATAACTAGAAGACCATGTGAAAAAATAGTTTATAAACTTAACGGGAAAACCCAGTCTAAATCGTACTTAATCTTCAATATTGTTTGTTTAAAAGTTTGAAGAAAGTTAATTACTTGATTAATTGATCACCATGCTTTAGATAAACATGCGTGTCTCACCTGCAATGCTCACCGATTGATCCATTCTTAAGCGTCTTGTCCGACTTATTTTCAAAGCAATATTTTTATATAAAGAAATATTTTTTGTCACATTTTGTTCACCAACCTGTAGAGTTGATTATGTACTTTGCCAGTAATTTGCCATCATGATCCGTGAAATGTATGAAGTATTATTGGCATTCGAGAATTCATTCATAGTCCGGCAGATATGTAACAAAAGATGGGTCGATTGTGCACTTTGTGATAAAAGCATGAAATTTTGCATAGTGACAGAGAAACACATATTATTCATTTTTCGAGGGGGAGTCCGGCTTGAAAATCCGTAGTTGGCCGCCACCTTGGATTTCAAAATGGCCGCCATTAGAAACCATCAAATTCGCAAATCGGCACTTCTAAGACACATAGAAGGTTAATTTCAACGGCTATACCCACATTTGCGTACCCAAGGAAGTTGATCGCCTTGCTGCATCTACAGTTTATCATGCAGTCACATCACCTACTACTGATAGAATGCGCTGGCTTCTGAAAATGGACACCAAACTGGCTGTCATTCATCTTTGGTATAAGTTCCCTATTCAAACTTACTTAGAGAAGCTTCTCCTGAAGAATGGAGAAGAAACCAAGTCCAGATGGGACGGCGGGTCTCTATACGCACTCCCTTCGGTTGGGAGCTCTTCCAGACCTCTACAAACATCAATAGTTCCATTGCTACTTGTATGATCAAACAGTAACACAGTATAACCTCGTAAACAATAGCATTCTTCAACGAGGTCGACCCTGGCTCAACCTTCGACAACTCGCGGCACAGTGGACTTAGTTGAGTCAGTTGAGTATGATTAGGTCATACATATACATGGACTAGATACGTTCCTTGGCGAGCTTTTTATGGTTACAAATCCCTGTTAGTACACCATCTTGGATATCAAGCTTTTCGCCATCAGCGAACATTGAAGCCTAAAATGGATATCTGATACAAGGCTGGTTTACACATTGCTTTGGCCGAGGAAACAGGTTAAGGGACTTCTGTGTGGAACAATGCCCAGTCGGAGACGACCAACATTATCATACACATGGATACTAAAATACTAACAAAAAACTAAATCTGATAATCCCTTCAGTCTTCTCCAAGATATAGCCAGTGGATGTGGCATAATCAGTATCAGTTTATTCTTCCCTGGGTCCAGCCGTGTCTGGTCTTGGTAGGCGATATTCTCCTTACACGTGGAGCTAAACGGCTGAAACTTATGTCTGGATTAAGCTCTTTCCTTAACCTTGCCTTTCAAGATCAGATTACTATGATGGAGTTTTTGAGATCCCGCCATGTCCCATGGTTATGCTTTTCCGTGATATTTTGCAATCCTATAGTATTATGCAAGCATGTCCAGAATTTTCTCAATAGGATATGCCACTAGTTAGAGAGTTTTAGTCGCAAATTTTTGGAAAGTTCAACCGTGATGAACTGGCTTTGCCATGCATGTCAGTTGACTGTGTTACCATTACTCCATCGTTGAAGGAGTTCCATTACCAGATTCATATTTATCAGTTACTCCAGAAATGGAATAAGCTCATATCAGTAATTCATGTTATATTTGTTGACCACAATTTCTCTAATGATCGAACTTAGTTGTATGATAGAGATGGTTATTCATAATGTTGTGGGCAAAGTGTCAGTTTGATTGCCTATCCTGCCAGCCGAGTCGCCAAAAGTGTGATTGAATTCCAAAGTTCCAGTACTGGCATACAAAACTGGAGGTTGAACTACTAGTTCTGGTTTTTGCATCATTTGTATTGCTGATTCGGGTATGGGATTTCAACGACAAACCGAATCTATAAATATTGGACTCCAATATACCAAATACAGGCATGACTACATATTTGACTAGCTTGTCAATGAGCATTTTATCATCCTCGAATCACAATGCTAGTTTCAAGTATTGGCGATAGAACACAAATGAAAAAGGTGATGGTGGTGCCGTTGGCCTTAGAGGAAGTCCTGCTGCCCTTACAGGAAGTCATGTTGTCCTTACAAGAAGTCCTGCTGCCCTTTTGCGCTGGGTAGCTAGGCGCTGGTCAAGAAGGCTCACATAAGTTTAGAACCGGCCATGCCACCCCACCGAGATGTTTGCGAAAAACAAATGACTTCGCTGATGATAGGTTGGATAAGGCTCATTTTTTCAGTAATCTTAGTGCCTCTGCCTCTTCACATCTTTAGTGTACTAATGAATTGTAAAATGTGGCCTCTCACTGAATGCACAGAGACTAATTATATACGTTTTGACAAAGTCGACAAAATTCACATTGCTTTGTTTGCTCTGAGCAAAAGTGATACAGGACACTTACAGTGTGTCTCGTAGTTTTTATTTCATCCTTGTTGGTGGAAATATATGTGTTGAAGCTAGACATCAATACCAGTACATTCGTAAAAAAAATCACTACTGCAGAAATTCCAAACCGAGACGATACTTGCAACTTCCCCAAACGGATATTTTCTGACCTATTTATCGCTTGCTCATTCTGGAGTACACACATCTATCAAAACCACATATCTAATTTCCAAAGCTTTGTCATTACAACCGGCTCCTGGTTGGAAACTCGTGTTGAACCAGACAGCTCCTGAAGAGCTATAGATTCCTGCATCACAACGATAACTGGCTAGTATACATGTACATGTACATCCATGATCAACCATAAGCATACAGAGAAGATGAAAAGGGGAATTCAAGTAGTGTTCCATATTAAAATGATTTGCTTTTTGAATTCTTCGAGAAATATTGGAAACCTTTTCCCGAATAGAGTGAGGATTTGCCGGAAAGCAAGAAGACCAAAAACGCTTATGTTGCCAAAATAGTTAATGAAATCGGAACCAAATCATAATCAATTTCTAATGTTTCCAAAGAAACATATCTAGAGAAATTTTATGATGAAACAAGCGGACTCGAGAAGGCCAAGCTGCCGCGAAGTGTCGGAGTACAAGCCCCAACTGACCTCGCTGAAGAATGCATTTTCTCTTCGCGCTTGAATTGTATGGTTGTTTTTATTTTGGTGCTATTAATGCTGTTATATGAATTATGGGCGCAGAAATTCTATTATTGACGAGGGATGAATACTGAGTGACTGACTAGACGCTAGGTTTATCAACAACTTGTCAACAAGCTTGCTGTTTCTTCGCGATGGATGAAATGAGACTGGGTGTTTGTAGAAATATCATCCAGTAAAGTATGAGAGTCTTAAGTGAATTCTCACAAAGAAGGGATTCATGCTGACATATCCACCGCACAGACTCGCCACAGATGGGGTAGCTTTTTCTCCGTTGTTCAAGAGGGGCTTCTCCAAGTGAGTGGGGATGAAAAACTAACACGGAAATTGAATGGCAGCCATTTTGACTCCTCAGAAATTACCATATTCTATTTCGAAAAGAAAATCTATATTGGGGAAACTTTACATGCAACAAGCTTTATTTATTCGAGTTATGCTCAGCACTCTGTCATGGAGATTAGTCTTCAGCGTCACTAACTTCATATATTGCAGACATCACCGATGGAAATATACGATGCCACATGTCAGGTCAATCAAATGTAGAATATTAGGTAAATACTCAAGATGTGACCTATCCCGGATATCAGCTATGTGAATGAGTTGGAGAGATATATAAAAGGTGGGTAAAGTTGACGTTTGGCAACTGAAAAGCAACCATATCAGTCTACAGAATAACTTCTCCTGGTACCTCACTTTCAGACTTTAGAATACGGAGGATTCTAGGATGTAGCCGTAGTATCTCAACGGCGCTTTTATTGCAGATGTTCATGTGGAAACTTAACCACACGTGTCACTTGTCTACAAGTAACCATGCAGTATCCAAAGACATGAAAAACATTTTAGGCCACTCATAAGTAGAAGTTTGTGCATCTGTTCACGTAAGTCACATAACAATGAAAATAAGCGATTCTCGGCAGCCATTTTGAAAAGAAAACGGCCACCATCTCGAATTCCATCAATTCTGATGCAACAAAACTGTGTTGATCTGCTTCCTTGAGTACGCAAATGTGGGTATTACCGTTTAAATTGACCTCCTATGTGTCTCAGAAGTGCAGAAATACGACTTTGTGGTATTTGATGGCGGCCATTTTGAAATCCAAGATGGCGGCCAAAATGCGAATTTACAAGCCGGACTCCCCCTCCAAAAATGAATCATATGTGTTTATCTATCATCCTGCCAAATTTCATGCTTTTATCAAAAAGTACACAATCATTTCACATATCTGCCTGACTATCATTAGATATCACATTTTATTGAGATTCGCGACTGGATACGAATTTGACTGGAACCATCTTGTCTGTAATGGGTGAATGATTTATCGGTACAGTATGCATTCTTCCGTCAGTAGATTTTGGAAAACTTCCGAATATGGGTTACTGTCACTTTTTTGACTTCAAGATACATGAGTTTCCTTCTACTCAGAGCTATGCAAATGTATTACAACCAGAACACGTGCTAAACGAAAGGTCGATCAATATCACCTGTTACTATGGTGTGCGTTCAGACGTCCATGATGCTCATCCTTTAACATCAGATGAGTTGTTTGAGCGTATCTAATTCCGCTTAAGCCGGTGTGAAGGTGAACGTTGTCCTGGTTAGTAGTTGTCCGTCGGACAGCCATTACTGGGACAGGTTGTCCATGGACAACATGTACTGTTGCAGGCCCGTAGGCTGGGGGGGTTCGGGGGGTGCGTACGCACCCCCCCGCAGAGCAGACCGAGTTCCGCTGCCGGGGGAAAAAAAATTCAGAGTGCACGGAAGGGCTTTCATGCGGGCATCCATGGGCCAGGAGCGATTGACCTCCCTGGCATTGCTACACATTCAGTTGGAGAGGGCGGGGGCTCAGCCCCCCCCTCCTTCCCCCCAGTTTCAACAAAAGCTGGGTGACTTTTTCATGATTTTGGTCCTAATGTGACCAGATAAACAGGCTGGTTTTTTCCCCCGCGGCGCTTCGCGCCGCCCTGTAGGCCAGGTTCTCACGGAGCGGTGACTTTGCACTGGAGGGGCACGTTGCTGTTTGGGTTAAATGCTCTGATTTGCTCATTCTTCTGTTCCGTTCACAATGACCAATAACTGTTTTAGATGTTAATTTACATAGAAATTGCATTCGCTTTATTGGACGATTATCTGCTTATCAAATTTAGAAATCAAAATTGCGTTCATATTATTTCTTTTTTTGTGTTCACATATTTCTCTTCAAACACATCAGCGCTCTCCAACCCTCTGCTGAAATGTTACTTTCTTCGAGATCACTGCGTATAGTTCGAATTTGGAAAGGAAAAAATACTTCTTTTACATTCAAAAGTTATCAACTCAATTTTTCTTTTAAATGACGAGAAAAAAATCACGAAAACAATCTCAAAATGCAGTTGATTATATAGTGATGATACGTCGTTTTGTATGCCGGAAATCGGCCAGAATGCGTCGACAGCCATCTAGGAGCGCGGAGCTTCCGGGGCCTAGGCGGCCCCTGGACCCTCGCCTAAAGTGCTATGATAGTCGAGCCCCCCCACTTTTTGGGAGCTTCCGCCGGCGCTGTACATTGTTATTCTTAACGTGATCAAGTCTTTGCTGGTTGACATATTTTCTTTATGACAGATAGCGGCGAAATATACAGTAATAAACATGGACCAGTTCCTTGATAATAGGATGGCTCAATCGGCGGAATTGTTGGCGTGATTTATCCATCTCTTTACCAGATCGTAACAAGTGTGAACTGAAGTGGCACAAATATATCGGCAGGCCGGTGTGGAGGCTAAGAATATCCCATATTAAGAGTGTAAGGACACTCTTCTCCAGATATCTCCAGAGGTAGGACACTCTTCACTCAATAAAAAGATAGGAAACGGGACACTTATCCCCACTCTTAGCCACCACACCGGAATGAGGAGTTAATGATAATAATCTGCATCAAAGGGGGTTTCCCATGGTTGAATATTAACCATCTCCCAGTCGACAAGATTATCATTCACACAACGAGTCGATTATAGTCATATACTGAATTTATCAGTCGGAAAAAAGCAGTTGGCGGATGTCGAACATATGCTGTCAAAATGCGCCAGAACGCGCCATATGGCATCTAAATTTTCAAAAAAAATCCGGGGGGGCATGCCCCCGGACCCCCCTAGCCGGGCTTCGCGCCTGCGGCGCTCGCATTAAGAGTTCCGCAATATTCTCTACCGAACCCCCCCCGTTGCCAAACCAGCCTACGGGCTTGTCTTGTGAGTTGTCTCGGGACAACTGATACTATCATAGGTTGTCCATGGACAACTACACCCGGGGATACGTTGTCCGACGATAGAAGTGGTTGTCTAGGTTTTATCGCGATTATAACTAAGTCGTATTAAGGGTTGTCCGTCACCTGGGAATAGTTGTCCAGTATCAGGCCTCAGCATGTAAAGCGGTTCAATAAGGCAATGATAGTATGCGTAGCCGATAAATGGATTGTTTTAACCCTAACTGATCTGGGTGATTTGGAGGTTGTCGCCGCCTGAGGATGGAGGGTGGGGGAATTTCAACGCCCCATCTATTTTCGTTATATCTTGAGTAGAGGGCTGAAACTATTTTATAGTTTATTTGTAAATATTTGAGTCAAACTCTATGATGAAATGCTAAACAATTCAAGATGGTCGCCATCATGACGTCATCTTTTCGGAAGTCATTTTTCGCTTGTTCTTTTTTTGGACTGATTTTTTTAATTTTCCGATATTTTATATCAAAAACTAATTCATATGATAGAGAATAATTAGTTTTGGCAAAGTAAATTACGTTTATGCTCTTTTAGGAATACGAAAAAAATGAACGGAAATAACCGAAAGCACAATTTTATGGGGATATAGCTCTCCTCTTCTCTTCGTACTCACCCGTATAGATAGTTTTAATACCCCGTATGCTTAGGAGATGAAAGCACGTACACTATATATGAAACAGTCTCTTTGATTACGTCACAATGACGTCATCAAATTCACATTCAAATTCACAAATTCGCATCTGAATTTCTGGGCCGAATTTTCCAATCAGATTTTTCGAATTTGAGTTCATGCAATTTTCCCGCAAAAATTCTTGTGTCATGATGCCATGCGGTGGGGTTAACCCTACAAGGCCGTTTTTTGGGGGGGGGGGGGACATCGGGGCCTTCGTACCAAACTTTCTATCCTCTATCCGGAACGATAAATACTTGAGAGCTGACACTCCGTAGCTTTGTAGCTTATCATATTGGGGTCTTTTTGAGTCTATGTGCAGAGAATAATGGTTAAATTCAAAATGGAAGCCATGTGGGTATGTGGGTTTTCTTAAAAACGTTTGCTTTACTGCATGGAAAAGTGGACTGAAACTATTTGATTTACTAATTTATCATGCAGTGTTTGCGAAGAAATGAAACACAAAAATGCCTTTTTTAATAATGACGTCACTGTGACGTCATCACACAGTATTCACCCCCTAGCTAAAGGAGTACGAAAAATATTTATAATGAAAATTGGCTAAAATAGATTTAAAACTACTTTCAGGGAAGATGACTTCACCGTGAGGTCATTAGAGTGACCATTGTTAATTGTATTACATTATCCTGTCAAGTTTCACCCCCTAACGGAAATGGTTAAACATATCGGTATTCAGGATAATTGGGATAGCGAAGAGCGGAGGGAATGGGGGGAGGGAATGGGGGGGGGGGCAGTACACTGAACAAGTCATCGTTAATGCTTTCGTTCTAAAAAGCTAAATATTTCTTGCAGAAATTGTCGTTTCGCACAGGCTAGGAAGATATTATATAAGGGGGCGGGCGGCTGGGGGAAGACGGCCTTCCTACCCGGCAGAGATTGACGCCAAATGCTCAAGTGACTTGGTCATTACGGTTAATTAGCAGTTCTGATGTTTCAGTATGTAAAATTAATCTGAGAACAAGCCGATTCGGATTCAACACCCTCGGAATAACCTGAAACAAGCACAGTGCAATACAAAATGCCGCAACTTCTGTACCTACAGTGTCTTTTTCAAAATTAGAATTGTGTTAGTTTGCCTCCATCTTATTATGCAGGCCTAGGTGGATTACTTTGATAGCGAAATATGTTGTTGTATATAAAGTGTACATCAGTTCAACAAAAACACTGCTGACTGTGATAGAAAGAAACTGACGAATAATGCGTCAAATATATTTGGAAAATAGAACTAAGTAATAGGAACATTAAAATATATGTAACAAAAATTTTGCCTCAAAATATAATGTCCACCTGGCGTCATTAATCCACAAATGATCCGTGAAAAAATTAGCATGGAAAATATGATAATCTACCATAATAAAAAAATAATGTGACGCGGATGGGATTCGAACCCACAACTTACTGGAACCCGCTCATCCATATTACCGCGCCTCTTTTCCCTGCACTACTTGGGACAGCTGCCGAGCCACTGAAAATTTGTCACCTTTATACCGTGACCTAGTTTGTCTGATAATACGATGGACAGCACGTCATGGGGGACAACTAATATTGCCACTGTTGTAATAAGAGAGGTTGTCCCCCATGAATAGTTGTCCGGGTGCAAATATAATATTAATGCATTACAACATGTAGAGTAATATGTATCGAGTGGACAACTGGTACCTGAAACTGGGTGTCCCCCGGCACCCAGTTTCAGTCAGGACAACCACTGACAGGTACAGGTTGTCCTTCGGACAACCAATACTGCGGGACAACCATTATTGCTACACCGGTACTAGGGGCAGTGTGGATACTTCATAGTCTCCACATGAACGTCTGCAATAAAAGCGCGACTGAGATACTAAGGCTACGTCCGAGAATCTACCGTATTCTCGGGTCTGTATGTGAGGTGCCGAGGGATGCTTTCCTGTAGAGTCATATCGTTGCTTTTCAGTCGCCAGACGTCGTCAATTTTCCCCATCCCTTGCATATCGCTCCAATTCAGCATTGCAATCGCACTTATACATGTAATATCATTACTGAAGATGTGCATTATGCCTGCACAAAGAAGACCGTGGTTTGATCGATGTAATTTAATACGGTATTATTGTACAATGTGTTTTGTGTACCAATACGTGTGACACATTAAACTAGTAAAATTAGGACCAAATGCAGTTTGAGAAAATATCTATTAAGGCTACTATGGTGGCATTTCTATGGAAAACTGTCTCAACTCCATTCATAGGACATAAATGGAGAAATTGGGTTTCAAATAATAACTATTATTGTCATTTTTATAGTATATTATGAGTTTGAATACACCAATGGCCATTGAATTTGAAGATAACATACTAACATACAACATTTTTTAATGCATTGGCATAATGTAAATAAGAGATATCTATTGAAATGGATTGATCGCCACTTAAACAACAATAGGCAAAAAGGCTCAAACATATATACTGAAATATCTGGCTACAGCTGCCACTCCGACAGATCTATCCTACTTCGAAACGCTTTTTGTCAGTAACGTATCAGAAATAAAACGAAGCTTTGCCCGCCGTGATGATACCGATATCTTGTCTGGTTCATGGACTATATACTATGCACTGTAAACTTTTGCTGTAAATTATACAATGATTCACTGTAGTTTACTGTGGCAAAGTAAAAATGTACAGTAAATATTGCAAAATATATGTTTTAATGTAATTTTTACGGTAATTTACTATAAATACGCAATATGTACTAGTAGTAGGGAAAGGACCGATCTATTTTCATAAATTGCGGCGTCTCAGGTTATAGCTTCATGGGGAAATGAGCCATTGCTGGTAATGAGCATAGGGAAAATGCCGGTAAAAATGCTGGATCAAAATGGCGTGATGTTAAAGGTATAGAGATAAAATGCAGTTGGATGACGTCACGGATCCGCAGAGCGCACAGCCAGTGAGAATGTTTATTAGCAGCGGGGTTTACGGCTCTGTGGATTGGCCGTGGGACAATTAACCAATGAGACTAGGCAGCGAGGTACCTCAATTTACTCGTCTATGCAGCGTACACTTGAAGTGAATATTCTGATTGGAGGGTCGTATGTTTTTTTTTTGTTTTTTTTTTTTGCAGAACATTCCGCGATAGCTTATAGGATATAATCCCCATCTCGAGGTCATAGGGTGACTTTTGTTGAAAAGTTTTGATGACGCATGCGCAGTACTCCGGCAGATCGTGGTGGACGTTTTGGGGTCTAAGTGGACGAATATTGGTCCGATTGGGTCGTGTGAAGTGTCACAGTGAAGCATTCGTAGGCGAGCGTCCAGCTGCACTGTTGTGGGTTGGAGATACCGTCAATCTGCGCATGCGCAGCGTAAAAGGTTATTTGAATGGACGTTTTGGGGTAGCGATGGACCAATATTGGTCCGATTGGGCCAGTGAGGTTTCAAAGTGAAGCTCTCTTGGGGTAGCGTCAGATTGGCCTGGTGTGTAATCTGGTTTCATCATTCTGCGCATGCACAGTCTGGCAGTAGTCTACAAAGCGAACATTTTGAGGTGCGCAGGGATCTGAGCCATGGAGGGGATATAACTCATCCAAATATAGTGTGTAGGGTCTCATATTGAAGCTCTCGTGATGTAGACCACGACTAGAGGGATGTCCATGTCATCTGTAACGTCACTGCTCCTGATGGAACGGCAAGGGAGACAAATGTTGACTTAGGAATAGCGAAGCTATACCCATACACAATGGAACCGGTTTAGACCTGTTTGAAAGAGTTCGAATGCGTTTGAGAGAGAATTATTGACCCACCATCATGACGCCCTCAACATAACTGATGCCGTGCCCTATCAGTGATCAATATTTCACCACAGGAAGAAATGAAATTTAGCCGCTAAATTACAGAACCCGGCGGAATTACGAACACCATTTTCAAGACAGAGTACACATATATGTGTTAAAACTATATATTTCAGGGATATCTTCTAGTATTCCCCTAACAGGGTCTCAGACATATACAATTCATATACTTTCGTCTGTGTAATCATATTGATTATTCCAATTCAATTATGTTGTCAAACGTTGATGATTGAATGAAATAAAAATCAGCAAGCTCCGTCTGTACGCTAATTAGGATACACTATTGATTCGTCCCATTACGCCCCATGTGAAACAGCTTCAGTTTGTACCTGGAACGGTTATCTTCCTGTATCTTAATTTAAAACTACATACTGATATTGTGCATTACCACTCCTCGCTCTTCCCGTGAAATATACCAACCCACACTGCAATCAATTGTTTTGTTGTTGTTGTTGTTGTTGTTGTTGTTGTTGTTGTTGATGTTTTTTTTTGTTTTTTTTTTCTTCTTTTTTTTTCTTTTTGAGAACGCAAACTGTGTTATGAGGCGAACACTTTTCAGCGGTCCAGGCTGGTCACGTGGGATCGTCGTTTGGTTGTGTCTTGTACAGAACAGGGTCGCAAATATCAAAAATTTTCAGGAATAAATCCACATATACTAAGTAAGCGGAACACAATAAAAGTTAGCTATGATATTATGCAATAAGAAAACAATTGAATATTTTGTACGGGATATTCTTACCACGACCATTGGAAGAAGTGGTGTCATTTACTGTATTTTAACCAATAAGGCCAGCACAAGAGGGAATATGACTCGCATATAGACAGGTTTTTTTTGTCAAACACCGTTTTTTACCCGCCCCAAGTGAGAGTATGCCTACACCAATAAAGTAAATGTACTCCACACGGATGTTGAACGGTTTTCAATATAAAACAAGAGGTGAATACCGCATGTCGAAAGCTGAAAAATCCTGATAAACTGTTTGATTATATCAGATGTTTATGTACTAATTCTAGATACTATGATGCCGTATCTATATCAGGAGACTGTATTTCTTTTTTGTGAATCAGAGAGAAAATCATATCAGGAACAGCGAGTTGTTCCGAATGACACTCGCCTCCGCCGAGTAGGAACTACCCATAGGCGTCGCTTCCATCAAAACCAGTCGGTACCTGTAGCATCGATTTTCGCCATTCTTAGTGACACTGCTGTGAAGCCGTTTGATTTTGGACAGAGCTATACAGAGAAAAAAGCCAGTAACTTAGCACATTGTGAAATCATCTTGGTTTATCGGACGCGGGTTTTTGCCGATACATATGCTAGTAACTTAGATGGAGGAAATTGAATTTTATCTCCACTGCACGCATCGGGCTTTGTATGACGAGATTTGAATATGGAGAAGTAATTTTGCAAGCCGCAGTTCAGAGTAATTATACAGTAACATAAATCGCAGCATGGTGTACATCGTATAGGACTTGTTCTCCTCCGTTTCAGAGTCTGAGGGTGACATGTTTACCCCTGCTCTTAGTCTTGTTCAGAATTAAGCCCACGTGCGCTGACAGGTGCACTGTGATCCGTGCCGGATCACGACAATATTGTCCTCCTTTCTTACAGACGATGTCGTATATGTCAAGGCAATTTCTCTCCGTCCGACCGCCCGTCTGTTAACATTTGTTGTATGTCCAGTTCCAAGTTATGGATTGGTAACAACTTTGGGTATACGTTAATTATGGCCTATGTGTGGGCTATGCACAGATGAAAATCAAAGTGCGACTTCGAGAGAAATATGAAATGGATTCCTTGGTGGTACGGATTGTGATGTGTCGGTGGCATTAGGACGAGAGTGATCCGTTAATTCACGTTTGAGTGGCATGAACAAGAAACCGGGAACTAGGATTTCGGCGAAGCGTGACAAGTGGCATCCACAGCATCGCCCTAATGATGGGGTGGTGTATCGTAAAATAATTATATATCAGGGACTGTATCGTTCTGAGATTGGGCAAGTCAGATTTACGTTGCTCCAAGGATGATTTAAATGTCGCGATGACATATATTCCTACCGGGATCAGTGTGATGGTGTCCATATTTATGAGATGGCACCGTATTGTAGATTGATGTAGGATGGTCAATGGCTCAAGGGACGCTACATGTACTTTTCTATGTCAAACCTCCCAAAACTTCACTGTTAGTTAGAGATAAACAATTTATTACCACGACTAAATGTCAATAAATTACGCCTGTTCTTTAAAACACTTTACTTTTGTATTAATTTGTAATTGTAACGACCACGTGTCGTTATTCGTAACGTCAGGAGGGAGAGTACAAATGGCGGCCATGCAGTCGACCACATTGGAGGAACCCCGTTGAGATTCGATCTGTGGTCCCTTGTCAGTCTCCAAAATAGATGAACTGTAGTTAAAGGAGCTACGTGTCATGTCGTTTCATGTATGGTGATCCATCTTAGCTGTCAGCGTTTTCTGACTTTGGCCGTGGTTTACTTGACCAAACTGTAATTCATATCCACAGCCTACTGACCCTCCAAAACGGCATGCGTATCATCCAATACTGCTTATCATCCAGAATTGTGCGTGCTTATCATTTGAAACTGTGTTCAACATTATTCAGAACTGCGATTACAGTCATTCCAAGATTACATGGGTTGACATAAGTACTCTGAATTGATGGTTCAAGAAGTAAATTAAATAACTGATACATTGCATTGGAAGGACCTCTGAGTTTCTGGTTCGCGGGAAATAGTGATCACCAGGAACACCTAACAAGAAGATGGCTACTACCTGCTATTTCTCATATGTCCGTAAGTTTGGAGGCGAGGTACGCGTCTTGGGTAATTTAGAAAGATTCCAGTTCAGTGTTTCCACCGTCTTGTTTCGTTCGATGAAAGCGATCGTGGATAATTCACAGACAAGCAAAAAAAAACACAACGGAAATGAATGTTGTTGAAATGAATACCGATAGATCACCAGCGCGGTGGAATTTCGCCTGACGTTTCCACTGCAGGGGAACATTTGTGTCATGTGTTCCTGTTGCTTCAATGCATTTTGCTGAGAAGCAACAGGAACTTGATAATGTGGTGTCTAGCTCTGTAATTGCACTTGTTTTATATTGCACCAATGTAAGCGTCCGGCCTGTGTCTTATGTCTGTCATCAGTGTTTTATAGGGTGGATGGCAGGTGTCTGGTTCCAAGTTGCTTCAGAGATTTGCTTCTTTGAAGCAATAGGAGCGCAACTTGACTGGGTGGTGCTTAGTTGTTTTGTTGCGATATGACTGAAATATTGTTGAAATCGAGGTTAAATCATATTCACTCACCCTTTAGTGTTTCTACTCATGACTATCCGATACAAAATGGGAAAACTTCCAATCACGTGACTCGCTTACTAGGAATTACAAGACAATACCTAATATAATATGTATTTGTTTCAGAGGTGCTGTCTAGTTTGCTTCGATTCTGTCATTGAACTATTGGACGAAATAGGTGATGGCCAGCAAATCGCTGAAGTTGTTCATGAGGGTGTTTCATGATGATTCCTTGCACAATCAGAAGACAATAGAAAGAGATCCAAGTAGCATAGTAGAGAGACTGTTCGGTGAATCATATCTCTGTGAACTTTTACGGTACAAGGATGTGAAATTGCATAGAGTGACCAATATACCGTCTGATGTTTCATCTGACATTGAAGTTACCGTTGACAGCATCGCTGACAGAGCATGGCATACACTATGGTTAACTGATGTGGCTACAAAATGAATGACAACAAATCTTCCATTTTGGCTGAGTACCCATGATACCGCCATATACACGTCTACTCAGAGAATAGCCCTCCATAGTGACATTCCAATTGAAGATTTCTCATTGGGCTCCTTTCTTCACCCAAACTCCTTCTACGGTTATTACAACAGCAAATCCAGTGGAAGGCTTCCGATTTTCGATACAGGTAGATGCAAGGCTCGGTTTGAGTATGACAGCAAAAAGTTCTACATATTTTTTGAATTTGCAGGTAATGTTGGTAAGTTCGAGTTGCTCTGGAATAGAGACATTGCCACAGATATTATAGTTAGTAAAAATCAAGCGTCTGTTGACATCTACTTTCTGCTTTTGTTGGCACCAAGAGTTAGCGAAGCTTTGCCATTAAGGCTTAGGCATATAGTTCACCCGGATATCAGTAACATTGATGGCGATAACTATCGGTTTCCTTTCAAGAGAATGATTGAATTCATGACCTGTTCAGCTGATATACTTGGCGGTTCCAACTGCATGAGACTGAGAATAAGAGCAACGGATCCACAGTCGCAATTCCCCGGAGTGGATGGCATCCTGAGCAGACTCCAGTCTTTGGGATTTCGGGTGAACTTTACAAATGTTGCAGTGCATTTTGAGAAGACAACCAAAGATAGCCAAATCTCTAAACTTTCACATATGTATCTTAGCAGTTTTGCGGAACGCTGGGCTTTTCAAGTCCTTATCTCAAAAGGCTTGCTGGTGTCAGAGACTATAGCTCGGGACAACTCCTTCTTGGAGGACATGGCGTCGTATTCTCAGAAAGAACCAACCCAGCTGGAGGAGTCTTTGTACCAAATAGCTGACGTGGTAGAGACACGCAGGTTCATCAATCTGAGACAAGCCCTCAAGTTGTTCATGTCTGATGATTATAAAACGTGCGATATACTACTTCCCAAGCTCAAAAAAGTACGACGACTTGTGGCCACCCCAACCAGATGTATTTTCTACCCTCCACATATCATGTTTGATAACCGGATCCTCCGTAAATACGACCCAGATTTCTGTCTGAGAGTGTCTTTCCGAGATGACGACATGCAGAGACTGTCAAACGTTCGTGCAGAGGATGACTTCTATCGAAGAACAATAGAACGCCGCCTTGAAGATGGCATCTTTGCATGTGATAGGCATTTTGAATTCCTGGCTTGCTCGAACAGCCAACTTCGGGACCACGGGGTCTGGTTTTATGCTGAAGACGACGAAGGATACGAGGCGGAAGACATAAGGGATTGGATGGGGGACTTGAGTCGGATCGGCTGTGCGGCGACATACGTGTCCAGGATGGGACAGTGTTTCTCGACTTCAGAAGATAGCATTACAGTTGAGGCAGATGGAAAGAAAGTGACAACTGACGATAAGGATGTAAAGAAGAATGGTTATACATTCTCCGATGGAACGGGCAGGATATCCTTATCTCTGGCCAAAAAGGTGAGTCCTGTAGTACATCAATAAATGTGACAAAACTTCTTGAAATATATGAAACTGATATGAAATTCAATCCATGGTTATGAGCTGTAATCCCTGAAGGTATGAGAAAGGAGTATTTTTAAAACTTGTTAAGATTCCTATATTTCTATTTCCTCATCATCACTAATATTGCCCTATGTAGAAAAATAAAACTGTTCAAACATGATTGGGATTGTAACTGCTATTTGGGCTTATTTGTAGAAGAATGACAGCTGTGTTGCATTCAATGGATGTATAATTGTCAAAAATACCCGTATGCAAAATTTCACAAAACTCATTACAGTGGTTAAAATATCTAACGTTCCACCTATTACATACAGGAATTGTTTTATCATAAATGTAACTTTGGCCTGCCATGCCTCGGCAACCATTCACGAAATCACGAAATAAACACCGTTCTTTTGAAAACATGAGCAGTGTGACTAACGGTCACAGGACCTACGAAGTAGGGTAGGCATTAGGACTGCGACTCGCACTGAACTCTTGGACCCCCTCCCCCGCCCAAGTTGAAATCCTGCCTATATTAAGATTGGCACAGCCCAAGTCAGAATCACCAGTGATTTTCATCAATAATCACCAGAGATTTTCATCAAAAGTAGGTCAGCTCAGAACTTGCTGGTAACAATGCACCTTCGTGTCAAAAATCAAGGTTCTCCTTATTTTGCCAACGAAAGATTCGCATGGAGTGACTGACTAACTCACTGACTCACTCACTCATTACCGGACAATTTGCAAATGAGAACCTACTTCGAAGGAATATTGAGGTCTATTTGAAGCAGGAGATCACCCATGGATCAGGTACCCATATAATTTCTTTTACCTCTCAGTCTATCGTCGTCGCCATGTAAGTCTTGACGTCCAGTATAAAAAGGTTCATCGGTCACCCTATCTCCTGTCCCTCTTCCATATCAAATGTTGGGGACAGCTGAGCTCAAGTTCAGGGTAATCTGACTCCCGTTCCTGAATTAGAGCATAGAAGCATATATGGCTTGGATTATGGTTAGATTTAGGGTGAGTGGGTGTGGGTTGAAACATACAGGGGGACAATCCGTTCAGAGAAAAATCTTATCCTCGCACACCGTTCGTCCCGCCTGCCTTTCGTCCGGTCGTTCGTTCGTCAACAATTTCTTGTTCGAGGCATAACTTAGTTGGATCTTAACTTAAAAACCACAACATACCCACGGGGATGAGTCACTAAGAGCTACTATATCATTTTATGTAAGATGTTGTCATCAAATGACAGTTGCTACATACAAGATTAAATATCTTAATATGTGAAAAGTCAAAATGTGATTGATTAGAGATGTTCTCCATAGATATCCAAAGAAACCGGTCGAACGCGAGTACACTCAGTGTATCAGATCAGATATGGCGGATGTAAGGGGACTGTGTCACTTTACCCTACTTTGGACGGGGACTCCCTCATCATTAGAAAGAGTATGCGAAAATTCGAAAGTGACCACCAGCGTCTTGAGATAGTGAAAGTTTCTCAGCCGTGTAAGTTGGAAGTCTCCTTATCCTTATTCTTCAATGGTATGTATGGCAAATGATGACATTTCACAAAGACGTAATCTTCTCTTGCTGAATAATATGAATGTGTTTCGACGCATCAACGGTCCGGCTTCACAATGTCTGATATTTACTTACTACCCCGATAATGTCAAGGAATGTTTTTGGTGACGTATTACTAAACGAGAGACACATGTGGTTCTGTGGTGAAAATACTCCCGACAATTTATCTTGATCGTTAACCGTTGTTCAGCATATATGGTATCTGTTTATTGTCAAACAAATTCCATGCTTCATTGAATATACATTTTTCTCACCATTCGAAACTTTATGTGAAGAACAGGATAAGGCAGATTGCCGGGTATATATGTTCAACTTGTTTTAACTTGATGAAGTATGTAAATTCTTGTGTTGTGTTTTGCTCCAAAGGTCAGTTATACCTGAATCACCAAGCCGTCATGCTGATGGACCAACTTGGCGTGCCCAACTCCGTGTTTCTTCGTCTTCAGGAAGACATGATCGAAGAGCTCGTGGATATGTTCATCCACGAACGAAAAGCCGCAGATGCGTTGGGAAAACGAGCAAGCATTGGTATAAAGTACGGGAAACTGGTGGACAGTGGAATTCAACTGACGACTGATCCATTTTTCAGTCAAATGCTTCATGCTGTAATGGGAATGCACATGAGTAAGCTGTTATTATCGTATAATTATTGTGAAAACTTTAAGCAAGAAATGGTCAGGCATACGTGTATATCAAGAAGACAGCAATTGTTTTGAAAACGCAAACATACCGATCAGTTTGTCTTCAGGTCCGATTGAACGAGCTTGCAGTCTACTACGAACGAAAACGCCCAAAAATTGTTGTCAAGTCATCTGTGCTTAGTTGTGTCATTATATTTGTTGAAGAGGATAATTTATGATAATGGACTGGTTAGAGTTGAATGGTATTGCGTTACTTACTGTCTGATTGAAAGATTTAAGAAGCGTTGATACACCTCTGGAATTGCCCATCTATTTGTAGCTTTCAGCAACGTCAGTAGATAGATAGAAACTTTATTTATCCTGAGTTACACATTATGGTTGATATCTACATTGCGGCCCTATAGTTGCTCTGTTAAAAACGCGTGATGAAGAAACGTCATTCGGGGGAGACTTGGACGTTAATATTTGAAGGAAGCCAGCGATAAGCTAAAAGGAAAATCATGTTTAGACCCAAGACTCCTGATATGAAAGTAAACATGAGATAGCACCTAAATATATATATCACTATATATTGGTAGACAATGAATGGAAAATGCATGTGTAAAAACCTGGAAGATTTGGCTGAATGCAGAAGATGCTTTAACAGTGACTTGTTAAAGATTAAGCTATGTTGGAATTCAGTGTGGGATGTTGGATGCATTGGATGAGATGTGATACTTTGATTAAATTCAAAGTCTCTAGCTAGAATGGTTTGGCTTCCATCCCGTTTACATCATCATGTGGACATTTTACGTGACGTTGCCAAGGAAACTACAAAAATCATTGCAATGTATCCAAATTCAATTGTCTTGTGGTTGAGTACCCAAAAATCCCGTGTGCGAAATTTGAAGTCTGTGGCTGGAATGGTTTGGATTCTATCGCAATCACAACCTCATATGGACAATTTGTGAGACGTTGCCATGAAAACCACGAAACTCATCGCGATGTAGGGAAGAGTGGGGAGACCTGGGACACTATTTCTGTGACGTCACATTATTTCACATCCGGTCCAAAGTATTTAGTTGTACAAATCAATGCGTGCCATGCACCAACCTGGGAAGAATACCCATGCAATGACACAGTGTGTAAGACATCAAACCGAGTGTGTTATAATGAGGAGACGATTTCATTTCAGTGTATTTTGGGGGTGACTTGGGACAGTGTCGGGAGACATGGGACAAGGAGTTGGAATTATGGGACAACCGATGTAACGACTTGAATGCAATCAATACCCTAACTTTTTTATTTGAAGAAAATAATGACTTAACATGAAAATGCGAACTTGCTAAAAAATTATCACTTTGCCGACAGAAAATAATACCATACACATCGCAATATTATTCAAAAGTGCAGGGAGAGATGGGACACCGTAGGGGAGACATTATGTCCCAACTCTCCCCAGGGGACCCAACTTAGCAAAATGGTGATTTTTCGCTCAACTGTTCATGTCCTCACAAATTCTGTCAGTGTCATGTGTGATCTATATAACAGACAATCCTGTGCCAAAATATCGGCATCATATACCTAATATTGCACCGTATAAACAAATGGGCGTGACCTCCAAAAACACAAAAAGAAAGAGTTACACACTTCAATGATTCCTGGAAACACCAGAATGGTAAATGTGGGGGGCGGTATCAAAACCAAACAGCACATGTAAGCTCAGTCTTCATTGGCTTTCACAAGGGTACCAAATAAAGGGTGTCCCAAGTCTCCCCTGTCCCATGTGTCCTCACTCTCCTACCCAAATTTGATAGGCTAACTAGTGTATGACCACCCAACCATTATGCGTACCAAACGGTTTGGCTTCTATCGCGTTCACATCATCATAGGTCATTTTGCGTGACATTGCCATGGAAACCACAAAAATCATCACATATACCCATATTCAATAGGCTTGTGGTTGACCAACCAATCCTGTGTACCAAATTTGAATTACAAGCGTCTGGTCCGTCATTCATAATTCAGCCGTCGTCCATTAAAGAATATCCGCGTCCATAATCCAAAGACCTATTCCATATTCCATATAACAGTATTAGCACCAAATTCAAAATGACAATCATAGTATACATAAACATAGGCTAGTTTCCTGCAAAAGAGAAGCGATCACCAGTTTTCAATGATTTCGCCAAGACATCATGATGTTCCAAAAATATCAAATCCGTATCGCTGATCAGTATTCCTAATCCATAATATTCGTTGTCAAGCAGTCATCTAGAGAATGAGTGAGTGAGTGAGTGAGTTAGGGTTTACGTCGCGTTCAGCGCTATTTCGGCCATATAGCGACGATATAACTAACTATGATATGATTAGCTGGACATGTGTGACTATCCATATACAGTCATCATGTAGAAGAAATTAATCTTCTCCTCGTGGCAACAGACATGGTACAAAACTCATGCTGCTCACCCACGTGGGGGCTGATGTATCTCAGTCACGCTTTGATTGTGACTCTTCATATTAGCACCATGAAGATCTTGAAGAAGTCTCTAACTGCAACAGTTTGGCTTCTATCTTGTTCACATCGTCATATGAACATTTTGCGTGAAGTTGCAGCAATCGCGTATATCAAATTTGTCGCTAGAAGCAACGGTTTGGCTCACGTCGATTCACGTCGTAATATTGACATTTTGCGTGATGTTGCTATGAAAACCACAAAAATCATTGCGATGTAGTCTAATTCAACAGGCTTGTGAATGAGCACCCATCAATTCGGTATACCAGATTTGAAGTCTCTAGCTGGAACAGTTTAGCTTCTATCGCGTTCACAATGTCATATATGGACGTTTTCTATGACGTTGCACTGGAAACCACAAAAAACATCGCAATGTACCCGAATTCGAGAGGCTTGTGGTTGACCACCCAACAATGCAACAAAGCAAATTTGAAATCACTAGCTGCAACAGTTGGGCGTTTATCGTGTTCACGTCGTCATACGGACATTGAGTGACGTTGCCATGGAAACCACAAAAACCATCGTAATATACCCAAATTCGACAGGCTTGTGGTTGACCACCCAACAATGCTCAAATTTGAAATCTCTAGCTGTAACGGTTAGGCTTTTGTCTTGTTCACGTCGTCATATGGACATTTTAAGTGACATTGCTAAGGAAACCAAAAAAATCATCGCAATGCACCCCTTCCACGGGATCCATGGTTTTAAAAGGAATAGGACACTATCCGTGTGGTTTCCGGGTGTGAAAAGGAATGGAAACCAAACGTCGTGATATGACCGACATAGTGTTGAAAGCGACGTTAAATCATATTCACTGACTCAATCCAAATTCATAGACTTGTGGCTGACCACCCAGCAATCATGTATACCAAAATTAAAGTCTCTAGAAGCAATGGTTGGCTTCTGGAGCGTTCACAAGAAATATTGACGACCGGACGGACGACTGACCGGGCGACCGGACGACTGGACGTACGTGCCGACGACAGGAACCCGCATCCTGATAGGCCGAGGGTTAAAAAGTGTTTATTCTCGCGCCGACAACAGAGGCGCTTACAATTTCGACATTGTTTACCCTCTCTTTCCGGATAGTCAGATATACTTATCTCGCTTTGTGACATTTGCTAGATCCTGTATAAACGTGACGATTTAAATCAACGTGACAAACCAGTATTGCAGAAACTGGTTTGACACGGTTATTATATCAAGTGTCTTCACTCCAAGGTTCTAAAGTTTTATGATACTAGTGATACTAATGTAGCGTGCAGGATCTCTGGCGATACGCTTCGTAGTTGTGCCTAATTCTGCTTAACCCAGAGTTAGTGACTGTTTGAACATCGTATACTACAATATCGCCAGGGTTCTCATATAAATCACTATTAAAAAATGATCAGGAACTGTAGGAATGTCATTTGAAAAAAACAATATTCAATGATGTGGAATTGACAATAGGAGAATCACGTTTTGCTGGCATCAGTGGAAACTTTTGACCGCTTTCCTCTAGCAAGAATCTAGCTTGTGTTTATATATACACCGGTATATACGTTTTATCTTATGCCTATGGGTTTTGGTACTAATATTATAGCATGAATATGATATTCTGATTATGGATGAGTTTTTATCGATGTGTCTGAGTCATATGGTTGAGTTTTATTCGCCAGACGTCAACTTTTCCCACCTCTCACATATTTCACCAATTTATGAACGACGACTGGCTACTAAATACTGGATCTGACCAAGCTTCTAGTCCATTCATGTTACACAACTGCCTGGAGTAGCCAGGTAATTGATTAGTCGATATATGCATACTGTGTACCTGTTTTTGTCACTATAACTTCAGGAGACATGCGGGACAAGGCCAGGATCGAAATCCCTTCCACCCACGGCAGAAATATGTTTGGGGCGATGGACGAAACAAAATCGCTTCAACATAATGAGGTATTCGTTCAGTATTCAAAGAGCATGAGAGACCCTGGTGCTTCGTGTGAAGTTGTGAAAGGATACGTTATTGTGACAAAGTTCCCGGCTGTGCATCAGGGAGATGTCCGGAGGTTCGAAGCTATAGACGTCCCAAAACTGCACCACATGGTCGACTGTATCGTCTTCCCGTCTGAGGTATGATAACCATTCTCCGAAGGTTTAGCTATGGGTTTCATCTTTTATGGATTCAACGTTACATCTATCATTATATTTTTTCAAAATAGTCATATTTGTGACTTTTGAAGACAACCTTCGAGAACATTTATTTCTTCATATGAAATTAATTTTAATTCTCTTTAATCGGGACCAACCGATTTTATTGTCATTCCTTTTCATAGGGACCAAGGCCGCATCCGAATGAAATGGCAGGATCGGACCTTGACGGGGACGAATACTTTGTCACTTGGCTTCCAGATTTCTTGCGTTATTTCCCAGTATGTAATGCGGAAGCAATGAATTACTTGCCTCCGGTGAAAGAGAGCCTTGGCAGACAGGTCGAGTTTAACGACATCATCACGTTTGTCACTGAATATATACAAAACGATCGACTGGGTCAGATTTCCAATGCACACAAAGCATTTGCCGACAGCGAAGAAGAAGGCATTTTTTCTCCTGTTTGTCAAATTCTGGCAGAGAAACATTCCGAGGCTGTTGATTTTCCAAAAACCGGAAACTGCCCAGAAATAGATGATGATGAACGACCCCAGGTGTACCCAAATTTCATGGGCAAGCAGGGACAAAACACAGTTTACAAATCAAAGAGAGCACTTGGCGAAATGTATGATGTCAGCCGTAGACTTGATAACCTTTTGCGTTTTGAAGATAAAGAGAATTCAAGGAGTATAAACTTATTGTCCATCAATGAAAACCTTATCCACAGACGACATGAGCTCTATTTGCCGGAAGCTCGAAAGACCCACGAACGATACAGCAACACCATCCGGCAATTGATGGGGCGATACGGGATCAAATCAGAAGCAGAACTTGTCTCAGGGTGTATCAGAAGTCTACATTTGAGAATCAATCAGCGAGATGAAAAGTTCGAAACTATTCATCTCGTGAAGTTACAGATGCAAGAAATATGGAAGCGGTTTCGTTCGATGTTTTTCGTTGAGTTTGGAGGAGAGGAGAAATTAAACACGAAAACTCTGCCAGAAGAAGTTATAGCCAAGGCGTCTGCTTGGTACGTGGTGTCATACAGTGCAGAAGACACGAGAGCTTTAAGCTTTCCTTGGATTGTCTCTGATGTACTAGGCCATGTTAACGGTAGTTCGGTATATTCATTGCCGACTGGTCAACACCTGAAGCCAAGTAGGCCTATTGATAAAATAGCGAAAGCAATGCATGACGGATACATAGAGATGAGAAAACGTAGCTCCGATACCTGTGTTGGACAATTCATATTCAAGTCAGAAACTCGCACACGTCAAGAATGTGTGATCTTGAATTCCCTATACCAGAATAACGGCTTGATCCCATTAGTTCAGTTCCTCCTTAGATGGGCAGAGGGCGAGGGTCTTGTTTCAATGGCCCGAAAGCAGAACATGCTGACATTTCAGGAACTCGTAATGCTTATTTTACAATTTGCTTTTAGCAAGGGGTTTATCTCTGACCCGCATATTGGAAGCTCAGGGGCGATGCTGATCTCCACGATCTTAGCGGAGAAGACCATGTCAAATACATTGTTTGAAAATGTTAGATCTGAGAAAAGCAGTGTCTCAATTGGAGAAATCCTGATAGGATTCCTGAAGTTTTTCGGCTCTCAATCTCTCAAACAAGGCAAATCCTACATGGTGTTTGGGCAGTCGTTAGCACTGAGGTCCCTTCAACGATTATCCTCCGTTGCTCTAAATGCTTACCACTGTCTGGCAGTCACTGGTGATGTCCAGGAACTGATTACTGGATCTCTGGAATCACAACTTGAGGAGATAAGTGTAGTCATTCCAAACAACGAGTGGATAAGCATTCGGCGTTTTTGTTCATATTTAGAGGGCGTTCTGCTGGAAATGTTCGGAGACAATTTAACGGGAGTCACCATCCGCAGAGACAGTGCTGGGAAATATCCCTCTGGGCGACTTTGGGCGGCTGGAAATTGCACCACGATGTTGGATCTTGAGGACCTACTGGCTACTCCGAATATTCTTCAGGATATTTTACGCTGAAGAAGTAAGACAGGGAAAAACAGAGGCCGACGTCTCTAAGTTCATCACAGGGAGCTTTTTTTCAGGAAAAGATGTATTTGCTCCAGAGACAATCTTGCCGTATTAACCACAAGGGAATACACCATCAATAGTTCATAATCAAACGTTTTCGCAGAGACTAGAATATATCTGACAGCATTCAGTCCGACGCAAATTCCCCTGTCAGCATGAAGTTCAATTGTTTTATGAACAGTAATCAAAATTAACGCCGGTTTGATTCATCTTTGACCACGTCACTTGCCAGAATTATCAATTATAGGCTTAAGATACGATATTCAACAGGCATTCGTTGCCCACAAAAATGCATCTCTCAATAACCACGTAACCACGTATGACGCTGTTTACACTATACCTTCCAAGCAGACATGGAAGAGAAATAGACGCAAGCGATTATGTTGCGCGAGAGAAACGACTTGCAACACGCTAGTGAAAGGGATTGCAACAGGACATTACCGCGAAAGTTTTAAACGGCCTCAAGCCCAAACCAAAGGTAGTTGGACTAAAAACAGACTGCATAGCATCTAATATGTTTCTTGGTATGTGGTATCATACAGTACTGAAGACAAGAGAGCTGTAAGCTTCCCTGAAGTAATGTATGCCTCTTGATAAAATAAGGAAAGCAATGCATTACGTATACATAGAGATGAGAGAACGTAGCGAAGGGACTTGTGTTGCGTAATTCCGAATGCTTGATCATACATTCTGAATCGGGGCTTGATCCCATTAGTTGTGTTTATCCTGAGGCGGGCAGAGGGCGAGGGTCTTGTCTCAAAGGCCAAAAAGCAGAACATGCTGACATTTCAGGAACTCGTAATGCTTATTTTACAATTTGCTTTTAGCAATGGGTTTATCTCAGACCCGCATATTGGAAGCTCAGGGGCAATGCGAGACTCCACAATCACAAGCGGAGAAGACCATGTCAAATACATTGTTTGATAATGTTAGATCTGAGAAAAGCAGTGTCTCAATTGGAGAAATCATTATAGGGTTCCTGAAGTTTTTCGGTTCTCAATCTCTAAAGCAAGGCAAATCCTACATGGTGTTTGGGCAGTCGTTAGCACTAGGGTCACTTCTGCTGATATTTCAGAAGCTCGTTCTTCTTATTTTACAGTTTGCTTTTAGAAAGGGGTTTATCTCGGACCCGATCATTTGGAGCTCATGGGCAATGCTGGACTCTACGATCTGAAAGGGAGTGAATGAGTGAGTAAGTGAATAGGGTTTAACGTCGTTTTCAACATTTTTCAGCTACATCACGACGGGGAAGGGAAGGGAGGGCAGGGTGCGAGGGTACCTACTTGTAATAGAGGAGATTTAATGCTGCCATTTTATCTGTCTCACTGAAATATCATCTGAAAGGAGAAGACAACTTCAAATAAAATGTTTGGAAATGCAAGTCCTGAGAAACACAGCGTCTCAATTGGAGAAATTCTGTTAGATTTCCAGTGGTTTTTCGGCTCTCAATCTCAAAAGCAATGCCAACCCAACGTCGTGCTTGGGCAGCCGTCTGCACAGAGATGTCTTCAACGATGATCTGTCGATGCTCTAAATGCCTACTACTGTCCGGCAATCACGTTTTTCAAATTCTGATGTGCTTTATTATTCCCATTTGCAGGTATAGCACATTGAGTGATTGGTTTACAGTCATTGCTCATTACTACTCAATCATTAATTCATTCATATCTGTACTATGGTCATATAAATAACTTGGTGGATTAGCCGTACCGTACATGCATACATTTCTCCAAAGAAATATTTAAGCTATATAGCGAACGTCAAATAAAATTCTTGTTTAAGTATGTCAAGAAGGTCATTTCATTTCATTTTAATGAAATTAAAATGATTTAACGGATTCTTCATAAAACAAGTAGTATGTGGATACCTTGCCACAATATGTCGCTTGTTGCTTCATCTACATATTTCCACCTGAGGGGGGGGGGGAGCTGGAAATTTTGTTTCCGGACAATAAAATTAGAGTCGACTTAAGACATTCTTTCAAAATTTGGTATGAGAATGTCATGTCACAAGTTTCGTCACCAGGAATCGCGTTTCATCCAGATATGCTCATACTGTGTAGGTGGCACCACCTGGAACCAACTTGATATTCCGTTTCCGCAGTCTATACTTAGAACGCCTGGATGGCTTCTTTTCAAGTTTGGTGTATGGGTATCTTACCACAAGTTGTGTTCCGTCCACATAGGCTACAACCATACATCTAGGTAGTACCGCCTGGAAGACAACTTGGGATTTTGTTTCCACGCAGTGCAATTAGAATGACTTAACGAATTTTGGGGTATTTTGATACCTTGCCACAATATATTGCTTGGGATTATTGTCTTTAGAAATAATGAAATGTTTACGAACCTCTTTGTGTAAATGGCATGATTCCTCGATTATATTCCATCGACTGTACCTACTTATACTGGCGGGGAAAATAGCTAAATACTTGAATTTAATATGCACCAGTGATTATTTTAGATATGCCTATATGTACACAATAATACTTATTAAATACAATATGACAAATTTAATGTACTTTTGCAATAAACTTGTACTTCCGTTCGTTTAATTCATCGTGTATTCATTTTATGATAATATAACCATGATATCTTCTAGCAAGTAATGGCAGGAGAGATTGAATATGGCGTACTATTTTGCGGTTCAGACATCAGTATAGTTCAAAATTACTCCAGGAATCTTTCAGACTGCCAGATGACGTTATGGACACAAATAGTTGTGTTTTCTTCTATATCTAGAATTGGTTATCAAATAAAACGGTCTCAACATCGCGATAGTTTATTCCCAAGTATTTGACTTCTAGCAGTGGCATAAATGAGATAGAAGAGAAAGAAATACTCACAGGCACAGAATGATCTTTCAGAGATGTATTGAGTATATATGTGCGCTAAGTGAAATCTCAACCGTACATATATAATCTGAGCTTTACTATTACCAATGTAATAAAGCGAAAGCTCCAACCTATCGTCTCGTGACAATATGCGACAAAAAGAAGAATATGGAGGTGATACACGAATATTTACCTACAGAGTATTTCACATGCGAATAACCGAAGAAATGAGGTATGCGGGACTGTAATAGCATTGCTAGTCTGTAGTTGATATAACCCGTCATAGCAGAATATCAAGGGGGAATAAGAGAGGACAAACAAATCGGGATGTTCATGTTTACTATTTTGTAGAACAATCGTAATTTGTGTCTATTTCTGCGCTTGGACAGGGGTAACAAGCGCTGGATGAGCGCAAAGACCTCCGTCGAGGCAACAGGGTCCGTAGGGGAATACATCACTGAATAACATAGGGCCGGATGCCAAGCTCAATTTTGCATTTGTTGGACGTTAACTTCACCATGGTAATTAACCTGAGATTGAGGGTTCCCCACTAGCATGTCCAGCTAGGGATGTGGAAGTCACATTCTCCGCAAATAATTTTTGTTTGATTTCACGTGCTTGAAATATTGAGGTATGGAAGAGAGTATATTGATTGAAAACCTGGAATACTGCTTGAGACATTAGGCCCCTTCTCACCCACACCTCCCCCTGAGAGGACGCCCCCACCCAAATCAACACGTTAGCGGCAGAAATGAGACCCTGTGAGCCTAGTTTTATCAACTTGCTCGTGATTTTGTGCTATAGGCCCTACACATCAACACTTCATATTTTGTATGTGTACAGTATAGCATCCTCATTGACAGAATCCTCTACAAAACACATGTGATTTTACCGACACTCCGTTCGTATCTGTCTCACCATCATGTGATGATGATTCAATGAGCTCGGAATAATTTTGTATACTGGTGTTACAGGTCACCTTCACCATAATGTATCAATTACCATGGACTTGTACCTGTATCACATTCATATTGAATGGTGATGGCTGATGAGAATATTGCCCATATGGAACAAATGGCTGGATTCCAGCGAATAAAAGTTCATGTTAATCATAAACAACATACAATTAATAATACTATCAAATAATTATGTATATTCCTTGTCGACATCAATATAATACAGACAATATTATGACTGAATCTTGGTAACAGATATTCAAGGGTATATATGTCTACACTAAACTGAAGGAGACCCATGATGCGTATTATATTATGTTGTAAAACTTCACTTGCTAATCTCGATTATGTTGCTTATTGTGAAAATAAATGAAGTTATGAAAATAAATTTAGTATGATTGCTCATTACCCTCAAATTAGAAATATCTTCAGCAGCTAAAGTTAAGCCAATCATAACAATATATAACACCATGGTATTGTTGTAATATCACCCAGGTATTGATCTTTGGTTAAGAATGTAATGAGATACATATACCTGTTCTTTGTGTTATTCTGTATGCAGTTCATTCTGTATGTATTTTATACATGTACATATACCAGAAGTGGAATTGAAATTTGAATAAAATAATCAAAATATGTTCGGTTTTTACCTCTACTCAGGAAATGAAGTCTTTTTTCTAGAAGCTAAATCATTTCAGACACATTCAAGTCCTCACCTGGTCAAGGGAGATAATTTTGTAAAAAAAAAATTTAAAAAAAAAAAAAAAAAAGGGAAGATCCACACTGATGCAGACCAGAAAGTTTTATGACCTTTGGTGATATTTGTGGAGCATGCTGCAGGACTTCAACTTTCATGAATCTGGTCATTTATGTGGTCTAGATCCAGGAGCTATTGGGAGCTGCAGGTTTTGTAAAAGTTAGATCCAATTATTCTGAGAGAAGGAATGAATTCCGGCATGGTTGTTTTAAGTTAGAACTGGGCATCATTGAAAAGGTCTGACCGATTGACACATGTATCACTCTGCCGGTGGTCATTACATGCGTAATGTTTATTTCCTGAGGAATCAGCTGATATCCAATGTGGGGGGAGGGGGAGGGGGGGTTGTGGCCAATCACTGGCTCTGATTTTCACCACCTCTGTCATTCCACACCTTTCTGACACAGCTGAACCAATCATCCAGTACATCCATTGTGTAACAGTCTCCTGTTGCATCTGATATCAGAAGTGCTGAATCCATGAACTGCAAGTTGGAATCAATTGTATACATATTTATTATCAAAACCCACTTCATTGAAAATGTTGATGGCCTTCATTATATTTCATTCTTCCGTCATACACAGCAAGATGAAATCCATCATACCAGTTCGCACCTTTCATACGTGTACTTAATAGAACTGGAACCTGACCATGTTACAAGAATTTGCAAATGTATGAAATGAGAACTGAGTACTATGAGAACTTAATCCAATCTATGAGTGATCAATAATATGAATTGTGAAGAACGATGATGGACCTTGACCACTGGTTGGATTGGAGTTCATGTTAGTGGCATGAGCATGATAATAATCCAGTATATCATATTCTAGAACAGGATTGTTTATATCAGTAACTTCTCTATGGAGCAATATTTTGACAAACGAAAATTAGATCACAAAAGAGAATATTTATACTGTGTTTGAGGAATATTTCTGTCTCCCCAATGGAAGGCGAAATTTGAATGAATGGTCTGTGTTGTCTGATGTCCCCCTTGCAAAGACAAGACAATTTTCTATGTAATTTATTATTTATTGATATATTTATTGATTTTCTTTTTGTCTAATTGTCTTCTGTTCAAGTCATTTGGCATCGGTAAAACCTGAAATGTATATCATGATCTCCTTATTTCATCTAGTGATAATGTCTGTTTGGTTCCAGATCACGGGGCTGAACAAAGCATGTGAAATGTGATCGTATGGCAAATAAATGCCCAGTGGTATGTCCAAGGCTTAAAACTAAAAAAAAAAAAAAAAAAAAAAATTGGGAAAGGTTCCATCCATGCTATCAGTCAAAAATCTCAATAATGTAGGCCTACATGTGGAATGTAGACACTCCTTTGTTTCAGCTACAATTCAGAATAAGTTTTCAGAATATTATCAGGTTTTAACAAGCAAATTATTCTTCATCAACAAGTGTCAGCACACAATGTGGATGTCACTAAACTGTTAGGATAAATGAAAAGAAAAGTATATGTATATTATTTATCAGCTTTATTAAATAAGTTTACAGACTCACGCAGGTAGATCAATTTGGTGCTTCTGCGAAATCAAATCATTATTCAACTGCCAAATGCCAAGATAAATAGCCCCCCCGCCCCACCCCACCCCGGAAATATAATTTATCAGCAAAATCTAGAATAACTGTTTTTAAACAACCAGGCTGGTGGATATCATCAACTGAAAGAATAAAAGTATCAGAAAAATCAGGGCATCGTCGATTGTGCTGATGTCTTCCAGTCAGTCAGTCAGTTTGATATGCAACAACAACAGCTTAGACTATTTGGTTGGCTTCGACATAAGTCATCAGCCGACAAATACTTTACGATATACAGAAATGACGGGTGGTGTACTATGAATCATTGAGTTGTAATGACATCAAATGGCGACAATAAAGTTACCAGAAAAATGGCAAAAAATCGCATTGTCCATCTCTACAAGCTGGAGGGCCGCCATGTTAAATATCCCGGTGGATGGGAGGTGAAACCCGACTACAGAAGCAAGGCCCATTGCAATGCATTGCAGTGGGGAACCCCATTATTTCAATAGTGTCCAACAAGTTGGCTTCAAAATTTCGTCGGGAACCATAGCAATCCCTATTGGAAATCCCATGAGTGATGGGTTCCCCATATGACAATTATTTGGCGGTAGATTTCACGTTACTCTCCTAGACCTCCGTCTGATCGACGGAGGTAAAAATCCAGTTGCACGATGGAGTCTTCATTTCGTGTTTCGGACACCAGGTGGCTCTACTATGAATGATCGTTTATATGTCGGTCTGAACAGCGGCCTGGCCTATCTGAATAGCGGTCTAACTTGCCAGAATCGATAATATAAACACTTCGAACTTGTGTATTGGTATATTGAATGAGTATGTCATGGGCTACAAGATGCAGTCTTCAGTTCCCATATCGGTCGTCAGTTACTACGGATGGCCGTTTACATTGTCGCTCTGAATAGCGGTATGGCCTACATGCCCTTACCAAAAAATCTTGTAAGATCTTGTAGGATTTGAAATTTTCTTACAAGATCTTGTAAGATCTTACAAGACAGTTTTTTTGTCCTACACGATCTTACAAGATCCTGAAGGACAAAGCTGGCTGTCCTACAAGATCTTGTAAGATCCTGCAGGACAGCTGTCCTACATGATCTTGTAAGAATAAGTTTGCCTGTAGGAAAAAATTTGTTTGCTTTTGGAAAGTATTTTTACAAGACAGTTTTACAGAATATCCACAACATTGGATCTCCAGTTGAAGATATGGTTAGCACTTTCTCTTTTAAAAATGGCAGGCGTATTATCATGATATATACCAAAATTGTACTTCTCTACTGAATCAATCATAGGGAGAACCTCATCTGTTTCACTCACGTAAGAAAATTGTTCTTGAAAATTAAAAAAAATCTATCTGATAATAGTTTACCTTCAAACCTGATTGGGAAATTCTGTCAAAGTACTACATTTGTTTTTCAATATGTTATCTAAACGATGATACAAGTTATCAATATAACTATTTTGGTGTTTGGATACAGCGACAAAATACGACGAATTCTTCATTGAATAACAACAACAACAACAGCTTGAATTGAAAAATACACAAACTTTACGTAAGACTTCAGAGATCATATTAGTGACATATGGGTTTTCATTCGAATAAAATAAAGATATCAATAATATCAATCTCTACATAGTGTTATCAAAATAGTATCATATTTGTGTAAGAAATCTTGCTGAATTTAGATTTTATAATAAAATTAATAAGTTTAATAAATAATTAATTAATAATCAGTCCAATCCAAAGATTTTATAATAAAATTGGACATAATGAAGAAAATAATTTTAGAGAATACATCAGTTCTAACATGATTTTCAAGAAAAAAATGTCCATTAATGAATACTCTACCCTCTTCATTATCACCAATTATATACAGATAATATTATTCTATTTTCCTGGTAGTCTATTACATTAGCAATTTACTTGCTGGCATTAATTCAACAATTCGAGGAGAGTTATCTCCCCTGTACCGGTATATTTTAATTGGCCACTAGTGTCGCCACCATGCTGTCATATGAGAACAACAACAGCAGAAAAACATGGAGGATAGAGTGCAAAAAGAAAGTTGATTTGTTCATGTTAAGCTGGAACTATTGAGGTTTAAAGAACTGTATTGCAGATGGTGATGAGTGAAGCTACATGTAGTGACGGTAAGTAAGTTATAAATATAATTATAATGTTATAACTTAATTAGCAAAACAATTCTAATTTCTAGTTAAACTCAGAATGTTGTAATGTGGACCCTCTATGAGCTTTAACTATTTAACAATTGATACTCTTCTCAGTAACTACTGCAGCACTTCACCTTATATTTGCAGTCAAAATTAATGACTCATTTAGCCTGGAATTCACAAAGAAATATCCATAACTCGATCTGTCTCAAAATTCCTTTCAGATCTACCCAGGTTCATCAAGGCAGTGTGATTTGCCATTGTTGCATTGTCAGCTGCAAAAGCCCAGGCTTGGGGACCTCATGTGAAGATTGGCCATGCAACCCTGGAGGAAATCCCCCGGAGGGTGAGATATATAGGTTATATCACACCACTGCTTGTGTATTTCCTGTTCATGTCAAACAGTAGGATTTAACTTGCTAGGAAGTTTGGTGGGGGGGGGGATGTTAGCTCTCAATAAATCAGTTGACATCCTCACTTGTTGTTTTGAAATGTTTATCGTTTCCTGCTTATATTTCCAGAAGATTTGAGAATATTTCCATACCAAAGTTCTGATGAAATCGCAAAGGAATATTTATTTAAATAAATTAATAACAAATACACTGTTGGCATAACCGATATTTGCTATGATAAAAATGTGACCAGGAAAAGCAGGATAAATTATGATTAGATTTCCTATCACCGTAACCATGATAACAAGCTATATTTTAATTGTATATTTATTGCACTATTCTTGACCAAGGCTAAGGATTGCTGCATAATTCAATTGTACATCTGTACCCACATCTTGAAAAATGAGAACATTTCATTCATTCATTTCATTTAAAACGTTTTAAACAATTTTTTTCTCCTCAGATGCAACCAATCGGACATGTTCGAGGCGCACATTTCATCGACTCGGAGCAGACATGTGATCATGGAAATCATGCAGTGCCTATTGTTGAATTACTTCTTCGCCAAAGAGGAAATAGCATCAGGCAATATTACATGACCAATATAACTGGATGACGAACATTGTTAAAATCATATTAGTGTACATTCTCAATATTTTTTCAATTGTGATTGCGTTTTCATTTAGTGTTGATCCATAATTCTGGATCCCACTTCAAAATATTTTGCTTCAAATCCATGAATACTGCTTAAGTATCATAATTTATATTGCTTTATAATACTCATAACATGCATTCAAGAATGTGTATTTTACATTAATAACAAATGACTCGAATGACTTTGGTGCTACTGGACCCAAATAATCTTTATTCAGTGAGCGGCACATGTTTGGTTTTTGCAGAGGGCACACCAATAACAATAACATCACATTTCTATGATATTTCAATGCAAATCATCCTGGTTATCGTCACATTCACTAATATCAGCAATACGCCAGTTGAATGTAGTGTAATATTTTTAAGATTATTCTAATCATACTTTTTCGCTAATGTCACAACAATTTTATACCATTCTACCCATTTAAATTATGAGGATAACCTCTGAATAGTTTCAGGATAACTTGACACATTGATAACTTGATAACAATTTCTTTGCTAATTTGATGACTTTTCATATTTTACCAGCAAGGTGATTTTGGACACGATGAAATCAAAATTGAATGGGGAGATAAAAAGTTATAAAAGACACTTGATCTGTTGAGAAAAACATGGATGCCACGTGCATGTGCTGGTTGCAGTTCCCTATAAATGTTTCTATTTTATATAATAAAATGTATGACATGACAACATAATAATCCCTTGTGTGTATAGCTGTATATACGTTTCTGTTTTGTGTGTATAGCTGTCTATACGTTTCTGTTTTATACAATAAAATATATGAAATGAATGCATATAATTTGTTATGTTGACTATCTCATTCGACATGAAACGTTTCATCGTAAACCTGCAGTATATTGGACAACCCTGCACAACCATCCAGCATTATTCTATCTGCGTTAATTGACACAAATGACAGCCCTGTAGGACAACCCTGTAGGATCCTGAAGGACGGTCTTGTAAGATCCTGTAGGACAGTCTTGTAGGATCTTGTAAGATCCTGCAGGACAGTCTTGTAAGATCCTGTATGACAGTCTTGTAAGATCTTGTAGGATCCTGAAGGACGATCTTGTAAGATCCTGTAGGACAGTCTTGTAGGATCTTGTAAGATCCTGAAGGACGATCTGTAAGATCCTGTAGGACAGTCTTGTAGGATCTTGTAAGATCCTGTAGGACAGTCTTGTAAGATCCTGTAGGACAGTCTTGTAAGATCCTGTAGGACAGTCTTGTAGGATCTTGTAAGATCCTGTAGGACAGTCTTGTAGGATCTTGTAAGATCCTGTAGGACAGTCTTACAAGAAAAGTGCCAAAATCTTACAAGACTGTCCTACAAGATCTTACAGGACACTTTCTTGTAAGATCTTACAAGAATTTTTGGTAAGGGTGAATAGCGGCCCCAGATCCACATCATTCACTTCAATGTTAATCCGATCTTTCCACGTTTATTCTTGAACAATGCTGTCTTTCCGAGGAGGCGGGGACAGGTGCACAGCACTTGGGCAACCGCGTTATCTTTGATCTGTTCTAATGATCTCTCCCCCATATTTATAACATGAAGCGGATTTTTCAACTATTAATAGTTGGTTTAAATATGATAATATGGACCAAATATTCATATTCATTCATAGTAGCGCCCCCCTGGAGTCCGATTTGGGAACTGAAGACTCCATATAGCGGTCTAGCCCATGACATACTCTTTCAATAAACCTATTACAAGTTCCTATTTAAAAGATCGAAGTGTTTATATTATTGGCTCTGGCTAGCTAGACCGCTAGTCAGATAGGGCAGACCGCTATTCAGACCGACATGTAAACGGCCATTGATAGTAGCGCCCCCTGGCGTCCGATATAGAAACTGAAGATTTCAGCTTGCAGCCCATGACATTCTCTCTTAATAAACCTATTTACGAAGTGTTTATATTATTGGCACTTGCAAGCTAGACCGCTATTCAGATAGGCCAGACCACTATTCAGACCGACATGTAAACCTAGTCACGTTGACATCAAACGTAATACTGAAGCTGATAATTAATGGCTAAGGCAGCCCTAGATGACGAGGTTGATCCTGTTGGAATCCCATACAGTGATTTCAGACCATCTATCTGTGCTTATGTGAGAAAGTTGTTTCAATCTTTGTGGGATGCTATGGATAATAACAAACTTCACGAGTTCAAAAAAACTGTAGGGTATACTCATCTGAACAGCCAGAAACGTTTCAATCAAGCCATGATTAGACGATGTAGAATCGGCCATACACGACCAACTCACGAGCATTTTTTGAAAAAAAAAGAGCCAGTCCCAAGGTGTGTTCCATGCTACGAAGATCTCACGGTGAAACATATTCTTATCGACTGATTGTAAGAGATAACTTTTATCGAGCAGCTACTTTGGAAGATCTTTTCAGTCGAGTAAAAGAAGATTGTATTTTAGATTATTTGAGAGAGATCGGTTTGTTGTATAAATTTTAATGTATTTTCATGTTTTTAATGCATTAGTTTACTGAGTTATTAACTTGAATACTTAGAATTTTGTTTGATTGTCGCTATATAGCTGAAATATTGCTGAAAGCGACATTAAACCTTAATTCTCTCTCTCCTTGATGGTAGCTTCCCATGGCTTCCGATATATTCGGTTGAGATCAAAAACACAATATTTCTAATGGAAATGACCCCGTCTGCCAGACTGTCGTATTTGAATGTAATAGACGAATCTGTATCTCGGGCTAGAGATCGAATATAAAAACAAATCTATTTGAAAAACAATAATCATAATTTTTTGAAAATATACATGGACATCTGCCATCCAATATCCCACAGGCCAGGCAACTGTGGTCAGACGTGAAGATAGAGGTTTGAAAAAACATGGCATAGAGGTCAGGTCAGATAAAATTAAAACTCGGCCTGACATCAAAAGGAATGCCCTTATTTGAGTCAAGATGAAACAGAAAAACATTTATTTATTTATTTTTTATATTAATTTTCATAATTTATTGAAAATATACGTAGACATCTACCATCCAATATTCCACAGTCCAAGCAACTGTGCCAGGCAATACATGACTTGAATCAACTTTCAGTAATTATGTCCAGCCTGGTGCGAGCTGTATGCAGCGGTAACGAAAGTGAAACTAGGAGCAGGGGATTCCTCCCAATATCTGCTTGTGATCATGATTGAGTTATCGTTTCTAAATTGTATAATTGTGTAGGTTACATGCAGCTGGCGCTACGGGAAAATGAGACTTTTCATCCGGGCGACATGACGTTATGGGTGCGTTTGTCTGATGGATACAAAAATCGACTGTATTGAACGAAAAAGACATAGACTGACTGTGTGTTAAATCAAGATATTAACAGACAGTGTCAGCGTACTGTTCCAGCTGTCTCCACTTCAGTTATTGGTCATTCGACCCCGCCATTTTAAACTAATACGAGCATATTCATTGGATCGCTATTTATAGGAGCCACCCCAATCGTCATACACAACCACGTGACTGTCTCAGTTGACCGATGACATAGCGCGGCCTCGTTTTCGATTTCAAAATCTGCCGTCTAACTGGGAAAATGTTGTTGTTGCTGCATCAGCCGATCATTGGCCCTCCGTAGAAGGGGCCAGTACTATAGGCTAGAAAAAAGACACTTTTTCTCGAGCAGACGCTGAACGGTAAATGAAATCTGATAAGACGGGATTATCCACGGACAGGCGGTTATACTCGTGCGATCAGAGGGTATAACCAGAGGGGTGATCGGTGAACTGTCGGGCAAGCCCCTGCACTGGGATAATGATTGAAGGATCGGACCTTGGTAGCGTTTTGCAGCGGTATTGTCGGCAAGTTCGGGCGACTAATGATATTTTCAGCGGTGTCTGGATGGACGTGATTACTTCCGGTTGGTGGTTGAATTTTGTGGGCCCGGATTTAATTGAATCTTGACTCTTAATTGATCTGTCGCGCTCGTTTGAAAATGCCATAATCGTTCCTGGGGGCAACCTATCGTGATTGTGAGGCAGATGTAACAATTCGATCAAGTTCTCAATTTTGAAACTTTTGGAGAAACTGTGCTGAGACGTTTTTGCAAGATGACGGGAAATTGTGTTTTCCATACGTTGGTTGAACGTTGACAACAGTTGGGCGGTAAACCTCTCCTGTACTCAAGAGTGTGCTGTTCTACATTCGCAGGAAAGTTATTCGGTTTACATCACGAACACCATTGATTGCATGAATATATGTACTTTGTAAATATTGTAAATACTAGCCTGTGACAGTGTGGTTAACTGTCAACAACAACAACTGTCAACAATTTTGCCTGATATCAAATTGTTGAAACAACAGTACTGGCAATGTACTGGCATATGGATATTTTTAATGGCAATATTCATCACAGATATACAGTGCGGAGGGCAAAGAAGTTGAGTTTACAAATATTGCCAAAAATCAAATCGATCTGAGAAAAATATTGAGGATGTCAAGGCAGCTCACATTGTATTTGCTGAATGTGTGGACATACAGGAAGCAATAAACAACAATATCAATAACGATACAATAAAGAATAACAACAACATGTTAGGCAAAAACCAGAGTGATTGCCCCAAAAACTCATGCTTGTGTGGGGAACATCTGTCTGGGGATTGGATATGTTGTAGTTTTTGTGATCAGTGGCTTCACGTTCAATGCATCGGCATTAGCCTCCTCGCGTTTGAGTGGTTCAGTGACAAAAAAAAACCCTAAAATTCCATATCGCTGTAACTTGTGTCAGCTTAAAGCAGCAAAACTCTCACTTTTGTCATCGAGTGTTTTTAAAAGCAGCCTAAAAAATACGCTAGATGTGACTGAAAATGATAGATATTCTTGAAAACATTGTCATTGATGACAGTTCCTCTGATTCTTACCCTGCTGTTCCTCAACCCAGTGTTCCATCGTTGTCGTGCTCCATCATTGTCACCAACGGATGTGCAAGAGGACTTTGTTGTTATTATAGATAAAATAGACAATCCCAAGTTATACCAGACTGGACGGGCCATTCTGAAAAAGGTAAAACGGTGTAAACCAACCATGCGCGTCAAACATACATATGCTCTCCCAGCAGGAGATATCTGTGTCCATCTTCCTTGTAAAGATCAACTAGCAGCGAGAGGATGCTAGGTCCCCCGCCGAAATGGCAGAGATATTTTTGAGCATTGTTGGTTCTCAGGGGATATACATAAGGGAGGCAACTGCTACTTCATAGGCATAGAAAGCGGAAGGGTCTTTCCGCCCCAAGTTTTGAGATCAACTCTAAACGACTGACTGAATGTTGATTGCTGTAATATAGTTTCCACGCAGTGAAGCACGGAAATTATGTAACATGTAATTATGTAACATCTCATGGCATATTATCTGCAAACCAAATTTGACGTGAATCTGAAGGCGTCCTTAACCTATTGCCCGGAAATCAAATTGATACTTTGCCAACAGGTGTCACCAGCTGTAGGTACAATTGGGTGAAAAGCATTCCCAATCGACATTTAATGGCATGGTATCGGCATACGGACTTTTGGAAGAATCTGAAGAGTGGTCCTCGAGTTATCACCCAGAAACCAAATTTAGATTTTGCCACCAGGTGGCGCCACCTGTAGGCGCAAATGTGCGAAACACAATCCCAAGCGACATTTTATGGCATATGGATACTAAATTTGAGAAGAATTGGATGAGCAGTTGTCAAATTATTGCCCGGAAATAAATTTCAGATTTTTCCACCAGGTGGCGCCACCTGTAGGAAGAAGCAAGTGAAATACAATCCCAAGGGACATTTCGTGGCATGGTATCTGCATACTAAATTTGAGGAGAATCCCAGGAGGGTCCTCAAGTCATTGCCCGGAAACCAAATTTAGATTTTGACACCAGGTGGCACCACCTGTAAGTGCAAGTGGGCGAAACGCAATCTCAAGCGACATCTTATGTCATGGAGTATTCATACCAATTTTAGGAAGAATCCATGAGCGATTCCCGAGTTATTACCCGGAAACAAACTTGAGATTTTGCTACCAGGTGGCGCCACCTGTAAGTGCAAGTGAGCGAAGGGCAACCTCAAGCAACATCTCCTGGCATGGTACATGAATGCTAAATATGAGAAGAATCCGATGAGCAGTTCTCAAGTTATTGGCCGGAAACCAAATTTAGAAGTTGCCACCCGGTGGTGCCATCTGTACGCGCAAGTGGGCGAAACTCAATTCCAAGCGACATCTCACATGGCATGGTATATGCATACCAAATTTCAGATTTTGCCACCAAGTGGCACCTCCTGTAAGCAGAAGTGGGTGAAACGCAATCCCAAACAACATCTCATGGCAAGGTATACCCATACCAAATTTGGGAAGAATTCGTTTAGCATTTCTCGAGTTATTGGCCGGAAACCAAATTTAGAAGTTGCCACCCGGTGATGCTATCTGTACGCGCAAGTGGGCGACACTCAATTCCGAACGACATCTCACATGGCATGGTATATGCATACCAAATTTGAGAAGAATCCAATGAGCATTTTTCAATCTATTACCCGGAAAGGTAGGGTATTTCGGAGGAATCCGACAAAGCGTTTCAAAGTTATCGCTTGCAATACGGAAAAACGGAAAGAACCATAGTGGCGCCATCTTCAGGCAGACTTTGCTGAACTGCAATACTAACCAACGTCTTGTCGCAAGGAATGCATATGCCAAATTTCGGCGGAATCCGACGAAGCATTTGGAAGTTATCGCTTGTGAAGAATTTGGACCGACATCCACAGACACGAAGAAGCGAAAAGTGCAATCAAGATTGTTAGATGTTTTGAATGTCAATTTTTTGACCATGTAGCTGCAGCATGTACTAACTCTCTCACTTGTCTTATTTGCGGCGGCGGACATCAGCACACCTTCTGTACAAAATCTCTAAGATGTGTTGACTGCAACGGGCCACACTGTGCAGACTGTAGGGAGTGTCCACACTAAAGAGCTGTTTTGTTCAGACTCCGATCACGTCTTGAGATGAGAATCATGCAACTAAACACGTGTAGCCTCAACACTTATCTGTTGCAGGACTACATATTAAAGAAGAATCATCTGTTTGTCAGAGACGTGGCATAAAGATGAGGAAGGTAATGTTAACGATCTCTTGGAATGTTTCCAGAATGGAAAGATAGGGCCCATAAGACTAGAGGAGGTGGTGTTGCAGTTATTGCTGGACCAAACATTAAATTCGTTCGCAGACAGGAGCGGGAAACTGATGATTTTGAGGCTGTTCGTATTGAAACTGATTCGTGGTAAACGAACAATAGTGGCGTCTGTGTATATTCCTCCAAATAGACGTGAAAGGAGACACATTGAATGTCTCATTGACAACCTGCCGATACAGCCTATCATCATCACTGGTGAGCTAAATGCTCGAAGACCCACTTGGGAACAAAATTGTTTAACCCGGGGTCTAGGTGAATTCATGAATTAAAGGATCCCTCATTGAGGATGTGTGTATTCACCATGGCTTAACCCGGGGTCTAGGTGAATCATGAATTAAAGGATCCCTCATTGAGGATGTGTGTATTCACCATGGCTTTAATATTTTGAATACTTAGGAATATACACGAGTTTTTCATTGGAACAATAGCTCACCGGGCGTGACACTTAGCCGACATCTTCCTGGCCAAGTGCGATGGTGTGTTGACAGAAATGCATATTTGTGTTCTGATCATAGGGCAGATATTATTGATGTTGTGGAACAACAGAAGGATATTCAAATAAGATGGGACCTGCCAAATACTGACGGATCCAAATACTCTGGCTGCTTCATTGACCACATCTCTTCTTGACGTAACTGAGGAGATTATTCCTAAGAAAAAGGTGTGTCATCACTCCAAGCCATTCATGACACTAGAGCTCGCTTCGCAATCAAAAGCCTTCAGACAGGCAGAACGCAGATACTACCAACGCCGTGACCCATACAACTGGAAAACCTCAAGGTGTGTTCCATGCCATGATCTCACGGTGAAACATATTCTTATCGAATGCATAGATTTTAAGACTGTAAGAGATGCTTTTTATCGAGCGACTACTTTGGAAGATCTTTTTAGTCGGGTGAGGGAGGATTGCATCCTGGGTTATTTGAGAGAAATCGGGCTGTTGCATAAGTTTTAATGTGTGTATGTTTTAATACGTTGGATTACTATGTTAGTGACTCGAGTACTTGAAATTTTGTTTGATCGTCGCTATATAGCTGAAATATTGCCGAACGCGACATTAAATCTTAATCCTCTCTCTCTCTCTACAAAGCTGCAGTCGATGCCTTTGTCAAACTATATGATAAAAATCGACAAGATCACTGATCATAACTGAGTAATTACAACGCATATAAGGGAAGTGGGAAGAGGTGCCGACATACTGACAGAGCCACATGACTTCACAGTATAGTCTTCTGATTAACCTATTCTAAAGCACATACCAAAATCTAACGATTCGTGATATGTGTTGTATCTCAGGTACGCTTTTATTGTACCTGTTCGTGTGGCAACTTGAGAGCTATGATGGAAATGCTTTGACAACTCGTATATTGGTAATTGGTGAGCTGTGTCGCTGTGACAACTCGTACACTGGGGATTGGTGAGCTGTGTCGTCGTCAGATAAAAATGACGGCATTTAACACAAAAGACTAGTCTGTAAGGCCCGATGTCGACCCAGCATCAACTTCCCACAATGCCAACATATATCAAAGACCAAAAGGTCTGTACAGGGGGCGGGCCTCGGGGACGAAACGTCCACCAGCATAATCTCGCCATATACAGGTAAAAATTACAACGCATATAAGGGAAGTGGAAAGTGGCCGACATACTGACAGAGCCACATGACTTCACAGTATAGTCTTCTGATTAACCTATTCTAAAGCACATACCATAAATCAAACGATTCGTGATATGTGTTGTATCTCAGGTACGCTTTTATTGTACCTGTTCATGTGGCAACTTGAATGACATTACCACAAGGCCCCTAGCACCAGCATAAGCGGTATTAGATACAAATCTAGAGAGCTATGATGGAAATTTGACATTTCATCTGGTAAGCCCATCTGGTATGTGGCACACTGCCAACAATGTTCTTAAGGATGTCCGCTGGTGGTTTTTGGCTTTGACAGCCATTTTGCCTGTTTTTCCTATTGGGTTATCTTCCTTTCCTAGGTTAAGAGATAGGTATTTCCTTTAAAAGCCTTCTAGTCGAGAATTTTGCACAGCAACATCCATCCAATTTGATAAATTTTGATAGACATTGCGATTATCTGCAAACAGTTAGAATATAAGAAAATGTTAAATACTATTTACATGAATTGTTCATGAATATGCTTCAAAACTAGGGCTATTCCCTATGTTTTCCGGGTTATCAAATTGAGCATGGGTCAGTCCACTTAACGTTGCCTACAGCTAAAAAATGCACACCAACCTATATTTTTTTCTTTGTTTTTCTTCATATTACACAATTATGAATGCAACAACACACTTTATTCAAAAAGTTAATTCATTTGATTTACCACCAGCGGACATCCTTAAGGGAACAAAAGCAAGTGTTATTCAGCCCATTAGAACTTGGGATGGATCAGATGTCTTTGATGACATTCATATTTCTCCGAGACTTCAGACTGTACATTTTGAACGCTCTGTGGGATGACTTTGATGATGATTGGCAACAGGTTGTGGATGGAAAAGTGCTAGATATCCGTGCACAAGAAAGGCTGCCTCTTGAGACAGGTGACTGGTTTAACATGGTTTTAACAACTGATGAGGTTACTGTTGCCTTGAAGGATATGAAAATTCTTTCGGCTCCTGGTCCGGATGCCATTTTACCGATCATGCTTGTGAAATCTGGCCCAGCTATTGTATTGTTAATCCAATAATGCATGTTTTTAATTCCTGCTGGTCCTGTGGCTCTGTGCCATCGGTATGGAAACAAGGGAACAGAATATACATACCGAAACCCTGTGAAACTGACTCATATTGAAAAAGCTTACAGAGGAATTAGTCTTACCAGCGTCATGAGAAAATGCATGGAACGTGTCATCAACAGAAGACTCTCTAACTACTGGAGGAAAATTTTCTCCTGTATCCCTTTCAAACGGCGTATCGGGAAAATGAAAATATTACCCAGAGCATGTTGTATTTTACACTGAGTATTCCGGAGGATTTTAAGCTGGGCAAGTCTTCTGTTGCTGCTTTCATTAACATGGACAGTGATTTTGATTCAATCTGGCGTGCGGGTGTCATCTACAAGCTCTTTGATGCAAGCCTACGAGGGAGGATAATTGTGTATTTGGACTTCTTAAAGGAGTGAGTGAATGAGTTAGGGTTTATCGTCGCGTTCAGCGCCATTCCGGCCATATAGCGACGATATAACTAACTACGATATGAGTAGCTGGACATGAGACGACAGACACGCAATCGTATGAACGGCTATGATGGCCCATGGATATAGATACTCATATCGGCGTGCCCCGCTTGGCTCCGTTGTAGCATCACTTCCCTTCATAGTCTTCACATCTGAGATGTCTTACATAATAACTCGCAGAATATGTTACGCTAATGATCTGACGGCATGGATCACAGCCCTCGACATACAAGTTGCCAGCAAGGAACTGGAACTGGAGTTGATTGCACTGACCCACTGGACGAAACGATGGCAGATTTCAATCAGTATTCTCAAAACTGAAGTCATGGCGCTTACCCATAACGGTCATCAGTCTGTAACTGTTAACTTGAATGGTAGATATCCCAAACAAGTGACAATTAAGGTTTTGCGTGTGATCATTGATGAAAATCTGTCTTTCAAACGACATGCGGAGTACACTACGCAAAAAGGTCGCTCTGCATTAGGTCGAATTAGTGCCTTTCTGGCAGACGTTAGGGGAGGCAGTACTGAGATTGGCTTAAAACTGTACCAATCACGTGTCCTCCCGCATCTTCAGTTTGGTTTTCCTGTGTGGTGTTGCGTTTCTGCGGATTGCCTTCGTAAAGTGGAGCAGATTTAACGTATTGCGCTGATGAGAGCAACAGGCTGCTTAACTGCCAGCTCCAACTCTGCCCTGGAAGTACTGTGCCATATTCCTTCTCTGCACCTGCAGCTTGAAGACAACTTGGTCAATGAGTATGTCAGATAAGGCGTAAACCTTCACAGCACTCTATTCACTCACTTTTTGACCGACTGAGTCATGATCAGCAGTTTCTGGACCATAGAATACTCATCCCACTACATAAGATTGGTATGCTTCAACGCAGTCCAGACAGAGCCGGAATAGACTGTGTGTCACTCATCACTAACACCTCCTAATCTTCGGATTTCACAACTTTCCAGGACTGGGTTGAGTAAATAGCAAGAGCAGAACTGTGGATCAGATAGCTGGCCAAACAAAATCTGAATGATGAATTATCTAAGACTACCAACACTGATCGCTATGCGTTTGTAAATCCAGGACCATGTGGATCAGCATCAGTCATTTATATCAGAGGTATCAATTCGCAACCTCTCATTCAGAGTAGATGGCTCTTTGATATAGAGTAGATCTATATCAAAGTCCAGTAGCAACTTTCATGCAGAACTGTTTACTATATCCCTGGCTGTCCATTTCTCATGAACTTACTCCAGAAGTCATCGAGTTGATCAGGTTCATATTTTCAGTGACTGCCAAAATGCCTTGGCTACCTAATGATACAAGACAGACCTTTTCCAGTTTGATGTTGGACATCAGACAGCCATTTGAGCACTTGGCCAATCGACATGTTCCTGTTTCTGCTTCATGGGTGGGTGGATATGCTGGTGTGGCTGCCAATGAGTTAGCAGGTCACCTCCTCATTCATGGTCAGAAATGAGAAAACTGATTCGAGATTTCTCCAGATTACAGTGGCAGAGATGCTGGAACATGGATCTGACTCGGCGCAGTCTCCATCTTTTGTGCCCAATAGTCCCAACCAGCTCCGTAGTATAATCCGTGGCGTATCCTACTCCTCCTCCTCCGCTTTACTCACTCACAGCGGATCGCATAGGTGTGGCGCGAGATAGGGTGGGGCGAGTAACCTGGGGTTTTCGCTACCTGAGATTCCATGGGCCAGGCTTGCACCCTACAGTAGAATGGGTCCACTGCGCATGCGCGATGAGTAGTAGTACAGAAAGGGCACGCGATCTCCCTATCCCTATAGGTGTGGCGCGGGATAGGGTGGGGCGAGAGACCTAGGGTTTTCGCTACCTGATATTCCCTGGGCCAGACTTGCACCCTACAGTAGAATGGGTCGACTGCGCATGCGCGATGAGTAGTGCGCGATGAGTAGTATAGAAAGGGCACGCGATCTCCCTATCCCTATAAACTAACCCATGGGGGTGAATGAACCCATGGGGGTGAATGAGCCATGGGGGTGAATGAGCACTCGTAGTTATAAAAGCCGGGAATATAGATCATCACAAATCAAACTAAATCGCTTACGACTTGGACATATTAAACTCCGCGAACATGAATTCAGGCGTCACCTGTGCAATCAGCTCAATGTACATGTACTGAGAGCAGTATATAGCATTGATTTCGAGTCCCATTGACCTTTGACCTCGGAAATTTGCATATCATGTGACAGAGGTCAAAGGTCAATGAGTGCACTTGAGCTAACCTGTATCCTTTCATCTCGTCTTTGACCTTGGATCATGTTTAGACATGTTAGGGCTGGGGTTTTTGCATCACGGGGAGTGCGCATGGGTATGACGTCACTTCCGGTCTGCGTGAATCGGACGTGACCTGGGACTATGGGATGCATGTACTGACTTGTATTTGGGGTTTTTCCATCATGGGGAGATCACGTGTTAGTTCAAGGTCATATTGATAGTATACAGCAAGCATAAGTCCGCACATTGACCTCAAAAATGTGCATATTGTGGCGGTCACGTGGCGGAGGTCAAAGGTCATTGAGTGCACTTGAGCATATACTGACCTGTATCCTCTCATCCCGTCCATCATCTGACCTTGGATCATGTTTAGACATGTTAGGGGATTCCTCCGCGGTAATGCGGTTTGGCGGTGATGCGGTCTGCCTCCGCGGACAGAAAGTAGTCCCAAATACGTGGGTTTTCATGATAATGTTCGGCAATCTTCAGAGGCGAGAGGGGCCCCTGGTGGACTGATTGGGTCGAGTGAGATGTCAAAATGAAGCGCTCTTCCAGGGCCATCCAATCATGGATAAGTGTGTGTAAAATTAGGATTTGTCCCGAAAATATAAAAAGCGGAACACGGACTTTACCGCTAAAATAGGGAAAAACTCCTATCAACCCTATCCCAAAGGGCTAATATCGGTCCCTGGCTTATCGGGGCCTGCTGAGAGAGTGGGGGAGTGAGTGTATGTAAAATTAGGATTTGTCCCGAAAATATAAAAAGCGGAACACGGACCTTACCCCTACAATAGAGGAAAACTCCTATCAGCCCTATCCAAAAGGCTAATATCGGTCCCAGGGCTTATCGGAGTCTGCCTATCAAGTCATGGGTGGATGCATGTAAAATCAGGATTTTTCCCGAAAATATAAAAAACGGAACACGGACTTTACCCCCTAAACTAGGGGAAAACCCCTATCAAGGGCGTATATTGATTCCCATTGACCTTTGACCTCCAGTATAGAGTGCGTATATTCACTACCATTGACCTTTGACCTCAAAAATTAGCATATCGTGACCTTTGACAGCCAATCAGAAGCGAGTATTTTGACCTCGTCTGACTGTATGGAATGCATGTATTGACTTGGTTCTGGGGTTTTCCATCACGGTTGTGCGAAAGGTGTATGACGTCACTTCCGGTCTGCGTGAATCGGGCGTCACCTGGGTATATGGGATGCATGTACTGACTTGGTTCTGGGTGTTTGCCATCACGGGGAGGTCACGTGATCAGTTCAAGGTCATATCCAGCATAGAGTGTGTATATTCACTACCATTGACCTTTGACCTCAAAAATTTGCATATCTTCACCTTTGACAGCCAATCAGAAGCGAGTATTTTGACCTCGTCTGACTGTATGGAATGCATGTACTGTCTTGGTTCTGGGGGTTTTCCATCACGGTTGCGCGCAGGTGTATGACGTCACTTCCGATCTGCGTGAATCGGGCGTGACCTGGGTATGGGATGCATGTACTCACTTGGTTCTGGGGTTTTTCCATCACGGAGAGGTCACGTGATAGTTCAAGGTCATTTGAATGATAGGAATGCATGTACTGACCTGTTCATTCATCCGGGGACTTGTTTACATCCGGGTCATTCATTGTGGTGGGTCTGCGCAAGTGTGTGACGTCACTTCCGGTTTCACTAAAACTACCTCCGAACACACAAGAGTTCCAATTTTCCCTTAGACGTAGGGTGCGGATTTTCCATCCGGGTTTTTCCCGGCCCGGCCCGGCCGCAACGCGCGCGCGGGTTATCCGGTCGCATGCCTGCGCGGCATCACCGGAGGTGCGCGGATGAATTTCGGGTCAAAAGGTCACATCTTTGTCACGTGGTTTGGTGGCGCCCCTGGTGGATGGCAATGTCCGGTCATCTCTGGCCATCCCCGGCCCTCTTGAGGGCAATAGATAGCCTTTATCCATCCTTCCGAAGCATCCATGTATAGAGGAGGGTCTCCGACAATATTACCATCTATTTATCCATGTTAAATGACCAGGGGGAACCCTCAGTTTTCCCCAGAACCGTAATGGCACGAACTAATACATGAAACCATGGAACTTATAGTAATAAACTTAATCTATAGGTATTGGACGCGTCTCCACTCGCCGTCTTCCTGGTATTTACCTGCACCTCGAACCTCTATAGTTTTTCACTCCTGTTGCTCTTGTAACTTGTAACTCCTCGTCAACATTTTTGTGCTGGAATGCCCGCTCTTAACCTAGACCAAAACATGTACTTGGTCTGTAGGCTGATTTCATTGGCTCTCTATTTTACTGCAGTGCTCTTGCATTGTTTTCTGGACATTGATGGGTTACATTTGGGTGAGTGAGTGAATGAGTAGGATTTAACGTCGTTTTCAACATTGTTTCAGTCATATCACGACGGTGCCTACATGTGCCAGAACACGAGAGTGTCCACAATTTCTATTATTCTGGACACTGATCAGCCCAGCCAGTACAGCACCCGGTCACCCATCCAAGTATTGGCCGATCTCAACGCTGCTTAACTTCGGTGACCTGACGAGAACCGGTGTGCCCAACGTGATGTGCCGTACCCGGGTCACATTTGGTCCCATCCTAGGCCACTGATTGGCTACTTTCTCAACGGTGTTCAAGGCTAGTTTGACTGAATCCCCACATGTCTGTCATAGCCTTCATGGCCGCTTGTTTTGTGCTCATATAGAAAACACACAAGACAGGGTTTTTGGTGAGATCTCATTTTGTTTTTTATTCAGTGAACAACAACAACGTGAGAACAACCACGTGAAAACTGAAGCCCAGAACAGGGGGCTTTTACATTGAGAACTTAAGCCCAGAACAGTGAACAGCTTAAGCCCAGAACAGGGGGCTTGTACATTGAAAGAACTTAAGCCCAGAACGGGGCTTGTACATTGAAATGATCGGCGGCCCAGTCATATACGAGTACATCTCGGTCCTCGGCCTTGGGGTATTCGTCAAACATCTGTACGATGGTAGATAAGGTCCTTCCCCGGCATCGATGGTACAGGTAAAACAAGCAATATTGTCCGCACACGCTACTGGTCAGGCTTTGCAACGTTTGACTGTTCCAACACCACGTCTCTGTGCCTTGATCCATGAAGTCTGTTAAATCGGGATGGAGGGGTGGCAGGCCGTACGGGTAAAAGTATTCGCCCTGCTGTTCTGTCAAGTACACGCCCACCCAATGTTCACCGGGCCGATCCATCGGGTCCGTGTTGAGAACGTAAGCAGCAGGATACATACGGTCTAATGGGAACACATCTCGTGTGAACACCCCTTGAAAGACCATACGTGTCCCTGGGTCATTCTCCAGCACGGTGGTTATCTGGTCTGTATCCATGTTAGGTGGAAAAGTCACACAGGACGTTGCGCGCCTTGTCCACTTGAATGATGTTGCCAAACTAGGCGTAGCAGATCACATTGACGGTGGTCCCGAGGGCTCGTGCAAAGTGAATTTCCAACGTAAATTGCCTTGCTTGGCCAAGGCTAGCTGATGGTCGTTCCCTAAGGTGGGGGTCAGATCGAAACAGAACAACGTGTATCCGTTCGCGTAGTCCTCCCGACTAATCATATTCCCTTCGTCCTGGTTGATTTGACCGGTGGCTGTAAACAGGCTCTGATAGGCTCGAATGAAATTCCCGCACCCAAAGTTCGGTGTTAAGCCCGTGGCTGGGACTTGTTGTCCGTCCACATGCAGGACCACAAAACTGATGCCGAAATGTTGGAATTACAAGCGTCTAATCCGTCATCCATAATTCAGCCGTCGTCCATTAGAGAATATCCGCGTCCATAATCCAAAGACCTACTCCATATTCCATATAACAGTATTAGCACCAAATTCAAAAAGACAATCATAGTATACATAAACATAGGCTTGTTTCCTGCAAGAGAGAAGCGGTCAACAGTTTTCAATGATGTCGGCAAGACATCATGATGTTCCAAAAATATCAAATCCGTATCGCTGATCAGTATTCTTAATCCATAATATTCGTTGTAAAGTCGTCATCTAAAGAATGATGTATCTCAGTCACGCTTTGATTGTGACTGTTCATATGAGTACCATGAGGATCTTGAAGTACATGGGTTCATACGGCCCCTAGCCCCGGGTTAAGCGGAATTAGACACAAGTTACGAAACGTAGCGCCATAGATCTTGCACGCTACGTTCGTATTTTTTTATCAGCATGCGGTATGTATCGCCAAATTTGGGAAACTTTGAGTGGAGGCGCTTGGTGGAATGGCCCTGTTTTATAAGTTTCTGTAACAATGTGTTGTGACGTTGATTAAAATCGTCACATTTAACACAGGATCTAGCAAAGGCTACTAAGCGAGATATGTATACGCCATATGCAGGTCCCACTGGAATATTACTGTCCAGAAAGGGATAGTTTACGATATCGAAATTGTAATCATCTCTTTTGTCATAAAGTCGACGAGAGAGAATGCCCGCTTCATTTTTATAGAGATATAGATCTAAATATGATGTGCCTCTAGGGCTGTCTGTAGATTCCTTCAAATCCAGTGAAGGTGGATATATATCCTTCACTGCGTCATTTATATAGCGATTATCCACAGCGAGAAGATCGTCTATATAGCGTTTGGTGAATGAGAAGGAACGGGCTTTGAATGGATCGGTTTTTGAAAGCGCCTGCATATAGTCATATTCATAAGAGAACAGATACAGGTCAGCCAACAGGGGTGCACAATTAGTACCCATTGGAATGCCTATATGCTGCTGATATATTGTGTTGCCAAATTTCACATAGATATTTTTAATGAGAAATTCAAGCAACTCTATAAACAAAGAAACATCCCATGAATGATATCTCTTGTATGTAGTAGAGCTAAACGGGTTCTCTGGGTAGGCTCCGCTGAAACTGGTATTTTCCACACAGGCCAGGATCAATCGTTTGGGTAGTTCCCCCAGGAACAGGTTTTCTTTGTTGGCGCTCATATTTCCATCAGACACAGAGAACACTTTGGTTTGTAAACGTCGGATAGAGTACTGGGCTGGTTTAGTTTCCAAGGCTTTCATGTGTCCCAATTGAACGGCTGGATTCGGTTTCACTTTTCGGACATACAGGACTGCGTCTTGGATGACAATCTTATAGTCAGCTGCACGCCCCTCTACGTTAGTGGCCATCAAGGCGAAGGTCGGAGGCGCCCGTATCAGTCGGATTTTGATGGGGATCTTGTTCAAGAGGTACCGGTCTTGCGTGAAGAGGTCTGCGTGCAATCGACCCATGAGATCCACCGAGACGCCGTTCGCGGTGAAAGCCTTCCGTTTGTTATATCCCACATTGTCCACCGTGTCCATGTGCTCGGCTGTGTCCTGGTAGAATAAAGCGGCTGTCAGCTGAGATTCTTTAGCCTCTCGTCCATACGACAACAGTGTCTCGATGTAGGCTCGATAGGCGTACGTGTTGGTCAAGTCACTGATGAGTTTGTCGCTGATAGAAATATCCACCTGTTGAAACATAGAGTGCAGCCAGAGATTCGTCGGGCCCACCGTTGCAGCTTGGATGATTCTGGAGCCATCTCCATTGACGACCTTGGCTTTCACATACAAGTATGTATGGGCTAAAGCCACATAGGACGTATCTGCATTACTGATGTTGAACTCGATGGGCCCTGCTTCGTTGATGCTGGAGAGCGGGAGATGCTCCACTCATAATCCTTGTTCGGCACTGGTCTGTGTAGGCGGGACGGTCCACAAATCAAATTCACTGTTGGTGGAGGGACAGGACTCTGCGTGGATTAAGGACATGTTTAAGAAAAGATATCCTGGGTCTTCGATGTGCGTCGTCGCTGGGTCGGTCGTCGACTGGTGCGTGGTCTCGGTGGGGCAGCTCTTATTCCCTACGGTGCGTTGTGCTTTGGCCACCAAGACGCCTCCCGCTTCATTGGCCCGCCGTTTCAAGGCTTTTTTGGGTGCCTTGCCACCCAAGACATCACCGGCGACTTGCCGTCCACTGCGTACCGCTTGTTTGCCGATCGCTTTCACCCCACGTGTCACCAAGGGCAGGAACGTTTTGACGATGCTGCCGAGTATGTTCCGCAGCCCATGTCCTCGTTGCATGCGTGCACCTGCAAATACCGGAAGGCCACCCCCGGCCTGTTGGGCATAATAGTCCATATAGCTGCGTGCATCGCACTCGTAAGGTACTTTCATTATACAAAGTGGGGAGCACGTGCTTGTCGAAAATGAAGTGTCAGCACCACTTTTCCTCGTTCGATTGCCACCGATCGTCCCGTGTCATCTCTTATATCCACCGTAATGTCGGTTTGTCGTACGGGCAGGTAGAGCATGTGGGTGAAACTGTGGGTGATTTAATCTCCATACGTCTTTTTAATGGGGACCACCCGTAACAGAGGTGTGTTGATATCGCCCACGATGTGGTTGTCCACCACGTCCGAGTAGACGTAGAGTCCGTACATACCCGACTTCATATCCATCGGGATGTGGCCATGGTCCTCGGATGGACCCGTGTAGGTCGGGTGAGCGAGACCCAGCATTTGCTGTAGGATAGGACTCAGTACGACACTCACGTTGGCGGTGAGAAGGATCTGTGCCTTGCCGTTTTGTGCATTGTAATCGAAGTCCACGTGATTCTTGAAGGGAAAGGATTTGACGGGTGTTGAAGTATTCGTGACCTCCCGTAGAGCCTTATAATGCAACAGTCTTGTCAGCCCCTGCATGAACTCCTTGGGGGTATCGTATTGGCCTTCGAGGAGAGTGAGTCGGGTTACTTTGCATTCGTAGGTCACCTCGTACCACACTTCATTGGCTCGCACGTTGTACCACGAGTACGGTTATTGGATATCCACGAGGCCACATTCCCATCGTCCAGGTAAATGCAACTGTTGCGGTAACTGGGTCACGTACTTGGCCAAGGTGTTGTCAGGAAACACATCCAGCGAACTGTTACTGGGTAGGGTGAGGTAAAACATGGCGACTGAACTATCCTGCTGCTGCTGTTGGTTTTAATACGTGTTTCAGGCCTTGGGCGGTTGTGTCCGGCGTGGTGTTCGTCGCGGTGACTTGCTACGTGTCACGGCTCTGGAGATGTGGGGTGTCTTGATCAAGGGTTTTTTTTTAAAGGGGTGAAAAGAAGGTGCCCGTCGTTGTGGTGTTTTAGGGGGTGACTCCGGTTCCCACTCGGCTTCCCAAGAAGGTGGTGGGCCACTCGGCGATTGCTGGGTCCGCTGCATCCAGGCCCAGCGCTGGGGGTTCCCCACCAATTCCTGTGGTACATGCATGTCTTTCAAGCCTTGAGCGAAGACCTTCCATCCTCGAGGATCCGTGTGCGACCTGCGGTGACGCAAAAGGTCATTCACCAAATCCGTCATGTGGGCACCGGGGACCACCTGATTCTGTATCAGTAGTTCACCTTTATCATTCCAAGTCATGTTAGGATTCTGTTTCATCCGTTGTAATACGAGGCCAGCTTGTTTCTTGAACGATGCAGGTACACTCTTCAGGACATCGTCTTCCACCCACTGTGGGGCTGTGGGCGGTACCCCTGGTAATGGCGGCTGCTGGAGCGGTGCTGAGGTCGGCGGTGTGTCGCGTGGTGGTGGTGGTGGTGCTGGGGTAGAGAGGGTTTTGTATTGGTCCATGAACGTCATGTACCGTTGAAGCGTCTCATTGTACCGTTGTACTTTCTCACTGTCGCTTAACCCCGGTCTTTGTAAGATCTGTTGCATCTCTTCATCGAGGGTGTTTATGGTCTTCACCGTGGAACAGGGTAGGGCGATTGGAGGTTGTGAAGGAACCGTGGTTCGACGAGGACCATTTTTTTCGTGTGGGGGTCATCGTCGGCTGAAGAGTCCACCCAATACTGGACCCAACACGGAAGCGGCCAACGGTGCTAAGATGGCCCCGAGAAAGCCGCCTTTCTGTAACACCTTTTTCTTTTGTGTTTGAGAGACTCGCTTCTGGACTAGGGTTCGGAGACCTGTTTCATGCTTGGTCAACTTGGTCTTCTGAGCCGGAGTCAGTGGTACGTTGCCTTTTAACAGGTTGTACCCGATCTCGCACAGACAGCGTACAAGGTCAGGGTCCGCACCGCGTACAATGGTTCGGACCAACTCGGGTGGGGTCGTCTTCAATACACGGAGCGCCGGGGCGTGCTTCCGTACTCGCGCAAACATCATGTACAACTAATGCTAGAGCCCACAACTCCGCTCTTTTTATCCTTTTGCGGGCTACCTCCTGAATATCGAACAGAGAAAAAGTCAACCATGGTGTGGTATTAATTCTTTTTATTATCCCCATAATCAAACACACACACCCCAGCTGGGGAAGCCACTGTGGGTGTGTTTACATTATTTTTGCATGTAAACGTGGTGAGTCTCTGCGGGAAAGATTCCATTCCGTAGTCGAAGGTGATCGGGTGTGGCTTGCTTGAGGTCGAAGAGCATATACTCGTGCTGAGCGGTTGTCACATCTTTAAAGGCTTCCAACGCAAACGGCGTGCGGCCGGGATACATCTGTCTCGCCAGGTGCAGCAGTTGAGTGGTATCTCTCGGGTTTTTGAAGACCACCAGGTAGTGGGCATTTAAGCTGATGTTCCGATGTTCTTTGTTTTTATTGAACAGATTCTGCACAATGTAGATGATGCTGAGCCGTCGATGATGGCTGCCTTTGGTAAAGAGTTGGGTGACGCGCGCATCCGTCTCCCTCATGAGATCGGAGGTGACTGGTGTAGAGAAGTTCTGTAGACTGGTTTGACTGCCACTCACAGCTGGAGTTCTAAGTTGGTGAAGTAGAGTGCTGAGATAGGCTACGTCGTAAAACACACCTCCGTACAACACACTCAGCAGGGTTAGCAATATCACCACCAAGCCCACTTGCGCTTTGCGCGTTTTGGGAGACGCTGTGTTCAGAGGCAGCTGCTGTTTGTCCATAGCACCGTGGTCGAACGTGGAATGAAGGATGACGGTAGTGGTGTCTGGCTTTATAGTCGTTTCACCTGGTTGGTCGCGACCCAGGAATTGAAGGAACTGGGCCAGCCTTGCCATTTGACGAAATGAAACAGTTTGCCACGTCGGCGTTCCGTTTTCAAAATCTGCTCCACTGTGTAGTAGTCTTGCTTTTTACGACAGGCTGTAATTCCGTCTCGTAAAACGTCCCTAGCAACGGTTCCCCTTGAAGATCTTCCAGTTCATAGACTCGCTGCTGTCGGGGTAGGCGCCGTTTAATCAGGAAGTGCTCATCGCTCCAGTTGGCCAAGTAACTTTTCTCAAATTGACCTTTGACTTTACTTATCCGTACAGGGTCCCCAATCTTGAACACCTCCTTCGGCGTTCGCTGCAATTGCCTGGGGTACAAGACACGCCGGACTTGGGCTTCATTGCGTTGGGTGACGGTAATGGGGGCTCTCTCTATACTCCGGTGATAGGCCCGATTGTAACCACTCCCAAGTTTCGGGAGAACATCGATGTACCGCCTTGTATTCTTATAGGTGAAATATTTATACATGCGGCCTTTGAATGTCCTGTTGAACCTTTCCACAACGGAATCCTTGGTCTCGTTGTACGTATGGAAGAAAATCACCTTCTGGGCTTTCAGAAACTGTTGGAACGGTCTGTTGAGGAATTCCGTGCCTTCGTCGGTTTGCAAATACAAGGGTTTGCGCCCGATCTTGAAGATGTCCTTGAACGCCGCTATGAGATTCGCACCCGTTTTCGTCCGGATGGGTACCACCCACGCATACTTCGACAGGATATCGATGCACGTCAAGATATACCGATTCCCATCGCTGTGTTTGGCAAAGGCGCTCATATCGACCAAATCCGCTTGCCACTGGGCATCTATTCCTCCCACGATGACCCGGTTTCGTAGAAAATGGCGACGGACAGATCGATGTAAGGTATAGGTGTCTTGTTTGTTTAACCAATCTCGGACTTGGGCACGTTGTATCCCCTGGGGTTTGGCCGCTCGATAGAGAGCCGACAATGCACTATAGGCCGCCGGACTGTCGGGACTGTAGTATAAGTTATCCAACGCCTTTTCCCAGCTCTTCATTGTGACAAATGATGATGGACCCTGGCTCTATCGTTTATTTATAACGGTATATCTTGGACCGGAGTTTCTTTCTGATTTTCTTCTTCGGCTTTTACCAGCATATTGTCCATGGTAACGGCCCAGGCATGGGAAGAAGGGTCCACGGTGTACGTAGATGGCATTGTCTATGTGGATGAGTTTTCCGTCGAGCTCACCGCTCAACACCCGTTTAAATTTGGTCCAGCCGTCACGGTGTAGCGTAACCGTATTCGATACGGTCTCAGCGCGCGACCAGCAAACATCTCCACGGTCTTCAACGATGGTGACTTTATCTTCATAGACGTGTAACCCCACCAGGGGTGTAAGGGGAAGGATGGCTCGTAGGACTGGTGTCATGGTTGACCCAACGACGAACGGTGAATGACGCACACTGTGACTGACCCTCGTATATATCGGTTGCACATAAGCGCATCTGTGGAGGCTCTGCCGTTCTTTATCTGTCGTTGTCATTGCAACAGCGTCAGGGTCAATAGGGCAAAGACCATTACTAGGCCAACGAGCCGTAGCTGGTTCCGGCGTGAGCGTTCGTGGTCCATAGTCCGGGCATCAAGGATGGCTGTCATAGTCCAGTAGTGGTAATATTGTCGGAGACCCTCCAGAGACCCTCCTCTATACATGGATACTTCGGAAGGGCAGATAAAGGCTATCTATTGTCCCGAAGAGGGCCGAGCCTTGCCGGAAGGGGGACCTTTGACCTTTTGACCTAGATGTGATCTTTTGACCCGATATTCACCCGCGCACTTCCGGTGATGCCGCGGGGAAAACCCGGGCCCTACGTTTAAGGGAAATTGGAACTCTTCTGTGTGCGGAGGTAGTTTCAGTGAAACCGGAAGTGACGTCACACACATGCGCAGACCCACCGCAATGAATGACCCGGATGTAAACAAGTCCCCGGATGCATTCCTATCATTCAAATGACCTTGAACTATCACGTGACCTCTCCGTGATGGAAAAACCCCAGAACCAAGTGAGTACATGCATCCCATACCCAGGTCACGCCCGATTCACGAAGACCGGAAGTGACGTCATACACCTGCGCACAACCGTGATGGAAAACCCCCAGAACCAAGTCAGTACATGCATTCCATACAGTCAGACGAGGTCAAAATACTCGCTTCTGATTGGCTGTCAAAGGTGACGATATGCAATTTTTTGCGGTCAAAGGTCAATGGTAGTGAATATACACACTCTACACTGGATATGACCTTGAACTGATCACGTGACCTCCCCGTGATGGCAAATGCCCAGAACCAAGTCAGTACATGCATCCCATAGTCCCAAGTTACGCCCGATTCACGCAGACCGGAAGTGACGTCATACACCTGCGCACAACCGTGATGGAAAAACCCCAGAACCAAGTCAGTACATGCATTCCATACAGTCAGACGAGGTCAAAATACTCGCTTCTGATTGACTGTCAAAGGTCACGATGCGCTAATTTTTGAGGTCAAAGGTCAATGGTAGTGAATATACGCACTCTATACTGGAGGTTAAAGGTCAATGGGAGTCAATATACCCCCTTGATAGGGGTTTTCCCCTAGTTTAGGGGGTAAAGTCCGTGTTCCGTTTTTTATATTTTCGGGGGAAATCCTGATTTTACATGCACCCACCCATGACTTGATAGGCAGACTCCGATGAGCCCGGGGACCGATATTAGCCCTTTTGGATAGGGCTGATCCTCTATTGTAGGGGTAAAACCGTGTTCCGCTTTCTATATTTCGGGACAAATCCTAATTTTACATACACCCACTCCCCCACTCTCTCAGCAGGCCCCGATAAGCCAGGGACCGATATCAGCCCTTTGGGATAGGGTTGATAGGAGTTTTTCCCTATTTTAGCGGTAAAGTCCGTGTTTCGCTTTTTATATTTTCGGGACAAATCCTAATTTTACATACACCCACTCCCCCACCCTTTCAGCAGGCCCCGATAAGCCAGGGACCGGTATTAGCCCTTTGGGATAGGGTTGATAGGAGTTTTCCCCCATTTTAGAGGTAAAGTCCGTGTTCCGCTTTTCATATTTTCGGGACAAATCCTAATTTTACACACACCCACCCATGATTGGATGGCCCTGGAAGAGCGCTTCATTTTGACATCTCACTCGACCCAATCAGTCCACCAGGGGCCCCTCTCGCCCCTGAAGATTGTCGAAAATTGTCATGAAACCCACGTATTTGGGACTACTTTCTGTCCGCGGAGGCAGACCGCATCACCGCCAAACCGCATTACCGCGGAGGAATCCCCTAACATGTCTAAACATGATCCAAGGTCAGATGATGGAAGGGATGAGAGGATACAGGTCAGTATATGCTCAAGTGCACTCAATGACCTTTGACCTCCGCCACGTGACCGCCACAAGATGCACATTTTTGAGGTCAATGTGCGGACTTATGCTTGCTGTATACTATCAATATGACCTTGAACTATCACGTGATCTCCCCATGATGGAAAAACCCCAAATACAAGTCAGTACATGCATCCCATAGTCCCAGGTCACGTCCGATTCACGCAGACCGGAAGTGACGCCATACACATGCGCACTCCCCGTGATGGAAAACCCCCAGCCCTAACATGTCTAAACATGATCCAAGGTCAAAGACGAGATGAAAGGATACAGATTAGCTCAAGTGCACTCATTGACCTTTGACCTCTGTCACGTGATATGCAAATTTCCGAGGTCAAAGGGCAATGGGACTCGAAATCAATGCTATATACCACTACTGAGGGGCTGAAGACCATACATCATGTGCTTTTCGAATGCGATGGGTACATTGCTGAACGGCTATGGTTGGCGCTAGTGGAGAAAATTTCACAAATAGTCCTCGGAATAATTGCATTTAACCCTAGTTCTAATTTGATTCAAACCTAGGGCTAAATCGACCAATTGTGATACATTCCTAAACCCCGGATTATAATAGCCCTCGGGATAATCGATTCGGCTGAATCGAATTAATCCTCAAATGGATTATTTAACCCGAGGGCTAAATGCATTTAACCCTAGGTCTGATTCGATTTACTTAGGGCTAAATTGACCAATTGTAATACATTTCCTAAACCTCGGGTTATATACATTTAGCTCTCGGACTAAATGATTTAGCCCTCGAGCTTGAATATTTAACCCTGATTTAACGATTAAACCCGCGGACTAGATGATCTAACCCGAGGACTAGATTGTCCAATCAATTGTACGTTTCTAGACCGCATATTGCACGGGTCAATCAAGAATAAGTTTAGAAGATGGCCACGCGGAATATATTTGACACGAATTCCACTGTTTAAGATGCCCGAGTCTGATACTGACGGTAATTTCGGAGATTCAGAGAGCGCGAGTGCTGTACCTGCCCAAAACGTTGTTATAAACAACGGTATTGTTTGGATGGTATTAAGGGGGATTTATACCCGAAAATCCGATTAATCAAAATTTCCCACCCGTTGTCAGTATTTTGACGATTTCTTCCCAATGGCTTGGAGTATGGTCTTGAAAATTCACCCATTTGTCAATCTCGATACGAGGAAGAGTGTTGAAAAAAAGAAAAATGAAAACTAAAAATAATTTCATATTTATATTCATTTTGTACGTAATTTAATCATTGGGATGTCAATCGGGCTTAACCCAGTTAAATATTAGAACCCCAAATGCAGCCAGGTCTACAAGTGTCAAACAATACAGCCGAAGTGACATTAGCCCAATATAAAGTCAAATTCACATGAAAAATCAAGAAATATGAAACGAAAAATTAATATTGAGAAGGATTTGATTAATATTTTCACCTGTATGTACTACATGGGGAAACTAGTGGTCCAGTACTATTGTTTGATAATTGTAGACCGATTTGACGCTGAATTTGGGGCTCTTAGTAATGGAATTAACTGAGTTAAGCCCGATTGACAGTCTCAGACAAAAGTTACGGACAATATGAATGTAAATATGAATTTATTTTGTATTTCCATTTCCCTTCTTTCAATATCTTCCTCGTGTCGAGATTGACAAGTGAGTGAATTTTCATGACCATACTCCAAACCATTGGGGAGAAATCGTCAAAAGACTGACAAGAGGTGGGAAATTTTGATTAATCAGATTATTGGGTATAAATCCTCCGTAAGCAACAAGAAGATTTACCGTAACCAAGATATTCGACCATATTCGTTTCGTTCCGATATTTTTCCCCCATTTTCAAATAATAATAAGGATTAATTATTCCTCAATGTATCTTAATTAATCCTCAATCCTCTTTTATATAGTTAAATAATGTGCGAATATGTGAAATAATACAGAATAGCATGATATTTCTGTTTCAAAAGTAAATTCTTTTAACGAGATACATAATTGCAATGTAGCAAATCTATGTTTACGTAGAATATTTACCTAATACGTATTCTATACACGCATGGCTGCTAAGTCTGATATTGACATAGATACGAAAATAAGAGACCGCGAACACATCAATACATCTACCGGTACTGAGATCACAGGCTCCATCTTTTCACTCGTGCACTGGCGCTCTCGACTGCCCGTCTGAATTCAGTGACCAATCTGGCTGCATTTGCTTCCTCTGTTAAGCAATGTTGGAAGAGTTTTCCAGGAACGCAAGAGATTCTGTCTGAAAGCTACACTCTCCTAAGAAAGCCAATTTCTCTCGTTTTTCTACCTGGGAAATATTGCTAATCCATGAAAATAACCCCTGTCATGAGTGTACTACAATAAGGGTCGAGTTGTAGGAGAAAAGGCAGTAATTTGTATGCACAGTTATATCTATATTGTATTAATGGAATATCACTGAAGATTGTTTCACGTAACATAAATAAATCAAAATCTTATATACATGTATAAGGCACAAAAAAAATAAAGAAATAAGAATACAAAAGTTTTGATCCGAAATGTGACTCGAACTCACAGTTCAACAAACTTTTCGAAATCGAGCAGCCTAGCAACTGGACTACGAAGACATTTGCTTCAATGCATATTTTACTTGCTCACATAACGTTACTGGTAGAATACCCGCGGAGCAGTTGCACAATTTTTAATTTTGATGAAATATGACACCTCAAATCAGAATGATATTTCAACCTATTGTAACACTGAGCATTGTAATAATAAATACACACAAATTGTTTTGGATTGAGGTGTTATATTTTATTATTATTATTTTTTTTAATATGAATATAAACAACTGTAAGACACCTGTCCCGATTATAATTATAAACTATATAGGTTGATCTTCACACTGATGTAGAGTCTGTGTGGCTTCCGACGTGAATTTCAAAAGTCGATCCATTTTAATTACTTATTTATTTAAAATAAAAACGATGAAATATCCAAAATATCGCCAAATGCCAACAATATATATGCGCAGTTTTCGGCATGGCGAAGTTTACTTCTCTTTTCTCGGAGAACGCTAATGTTGGGGTAAATTGTGTACGCACAGAAGTGACGTCACGTTAACGTTGTGCACGTGAGCAATTTTTGTGTGGGACATGAGCGGGAAGGGAATGTGGAAGGAGCCTGCTTGTTTTCCTAAATACTCCGATGGTTCTCGAAACCTGTTTTGGAGAAAGGTGGAATGGGGATGTGGAAGAAGCCTATAGTATAGTTCTCAGAGCCTGTTTTTCAAGATGCCATTAATATCTTCTGGGCATAGATATAAATACCCATTGAACAAATTACCCAACGTCGTTTTTTTTTTTGCTGTTTTTTTCTGAAGTATCGGTACACTCGAACGTTCCAAATTACGCAAACAAAACATTGTTACGTAACCCTGATATCATAGCGTAGTCCTAAACACTATTGCATTTTTATTTTATTATGTTTACCACTCTTAGTATCAGACATCTTTCATGACTGGATTGCAGTATCGCATGCATTCACACCGTCAAGGTTTCTATTTGTGAGCCAAAGGCGAACCCTTGACCATCCTGTATAGCAGACCGCGTTCCTCCCACATTCCAGTTACGTGAACTAGAAAAGCTGCGCTGATGGTAAAATGGGTTAGGGTTTTACTTTCGTTGTTAAACGCTGATACGGAATATAAAATATTTAATCCAAGCACGCATAACAATAAAATATTAATGGATAGATCAGTGAAATTTTATAGAAATCCGTGTGTTATTTCACCCAATTGAAGTCCTTCAGTGGGAAGGTGAGGTCGGATACACTGACATCGCGGACCGCCTTTAAAGTTTCAGTGTTTCCTACATTTGCCTGGCTTGTTGGATGTTTGATGATAGATGAATGGGTTTATTTTCTCTTCAAATTGATTTTGTTTTAAACTATGTTTCCTTATATTTATTAATGTTCATGGTTGTTGAAAATGTTCGTTTTCATCTGCCACCGGTTATCGCACAAGCCATGGTGTTTTCGAATCTGTTGTCACGGTCGCCATGGTCGCGGTAAACAAGTGATCTGATTGGTCAATATGTGCAGGATGTTGCTTTTGCTGATTGGCTGACATCTACATCTGTCCTGTCGTTGATCGCGATACAGTGTCCAAATGGACCAGGGGTATCTATGATAGAGATACCCCTGGTTTTAGCGAGGATGTATCGCATGATGATGGAACATGGATTTCTTTTGTGACAGACGCCGAACATACAACCTGTAACCATCTCGGTCATCTATACGCGGTAAGACTGACCCTGGGATCGTGTGTATCCAGGTTCAGCCTATTTTCGGCAACTGCAAGAGGGAATTTCCAGAAATCAATACCACGTGACTTCGTCAGCCAATCAGCTAAAGTCTACCAACGTAACCCCAACGTAACTCGCCATATCGGAATCATGTGATGTCCTACTTGTTCAAAATTACATTTCCACCATACCTCTTGGATGATACGAAAGTTATACATACCTATATATTTTGTAAGCCCAGGTAATATCTGTTTCAGAAGTGGTATGAAAACCTGTAATTTATCAGATTTCTCGAGTCTGTTCTCCGCCGGATGAAGGCCGAACAGAATCCGGTAAAGTACCGGATATCGCTCCGCGATAATGGAGGCACACGATTCGCAAGCCATCTTATGGATGGCGAAGTGTACGCAAATGGCGGAACATACTGTTTATAGTCTGTCCATTTTAATTAGTCGTCTACTGTGAAGCTTGCCATATCAGTAGTTAAATTTGCATAAATTCTCTTTTCTGCATCGTGTAGAAGGAACTGAACTTTACAAAATGACTACCATTACTCCGTGATATCGATAACATATCACGCTTGAAATAACTTTGCAATTCTCTCCATATAAAACTCCAGTAGAGTTGTTTCATGTACCGAGGCTCAATTACACAGGGATATGTGGTGCGTGATATATTATCGATATCGCGGAGAAATGTTAGTCATTTTGTTGAGTTCAGTTTGTTCTACACGCTGCAGAAAATAAAATTTATGCAGATTTAACTATAGATTTTTTAGAACCTCCAAAGTAGACGACTAATTAAAATGGACCGACTTTGTAGTACAGATACTTCAACATATTGGACATGGGAATATATGTTGTATGAGTAGAATGTATCAAGAATGTCTAATATGTGATTTAGATAACCAAATAAACTGGTGGGGTTAGGGTGGTGCGAAATGTATAATTTCTAATGTCCTTGCGATGCAGTGTGCAATAGTCCGTGTCAAGATTCACTCCTGATTTAGTATTATGAAAGTAGGTTACAGAGTGCATATTCGTTCATACTCGTAAACATGGTAAAGTCGCTTATTTAAGCTATAAAAAACGAAATTTGACAAATACAAGCTTTCTTTCCAAGACGGGAATTAGAAGCGTTCGTTTTCCATTCACTTTGTATCTTTATTCCGTTTACCAATCCCCACTGCATATGACGATCGGAGTTATCTCCCTTTAGTCTAAAGCTCCATAAGACGGTCAGAGTTATCACCTCTTAGTCTGAACAGTTCCGGTATTACACAACAGCTCGATCAGTGCGTGTACATAAGTATCCTGACACAAGGTTATAATCGGGGTGAGCCGTGGCGTAGTGGATATATCCTACCGATACCGGTACACTGATCATTTCCTTATGAGACTAAAGCATATGGATCAACCCCAGTCAGGACGACCTTGTGTAAGAACGACTGGGGATGTACTACACTAACTCGATACTCATCCTTTTCTTTGTGGATATGCTTATTTAGGACCATAATTGCTATTTTTGACGAAAATATGAATATAAACAACTGTAAGACCCTGTCCCGTTTATAATAATAAACTACATAGGTTGACTCTGTACACTGATGTAGAGCCTGTTGTGTGGTTCCCGACGTAAATTTGTGAAGTCTATCCATTTTAATTACTTATTACTTAATTAAAAATAAAAACAACGAAATACTCCATAATATCGCCAAAATGCCAGCAATATATATATATTAGGGTTAGGGTTTTGTTAAGGTATGTTTGTTTGGATCATCGTCGCCGTGTGACCAATAAGGTTAGGTGCGACGTTAAACTTCAAACAACCAACCAACCAACAATATATATGCAGTTTTCGGCTCGGAGAATTTGTCTTCTCTTTTCCCGGAGAACGCTAATGTTGGATTAAATTGTGTACGCACAAAAGTGAAGTCACGTTAACGATGTACACGTGAGCAATTTTCTGTCCTGCCATATCATTAGATTATATGTGGGATATGAGCGACAAAGGAATGTGGAAGAAGCCTGCTTGTGCTCCATAAATTCTCTAGTATGGTTCTCAGAACCTGTTTTGAAGGAGGGTGGAAGAATCCTGCATGCTCTCTATCAATTCTGTAGCGTAGTTCTCATAGTCTTTTTTCAAGGTGCCATTAATTATTTTCCGGGAATAGATATGCATACATTGTGAACAAGTTATACATTGTTGTTCTTCTGAAGTACCGGTACACTCTAACATTCGAAATTACACAAACAAAATTTGATAACAATGTTACATAAACCTGCTGTCATACCGTAATCTAAAAAATATTGCATTTTTATAGTATTATGTTTGCCACCCTTAGTATGGAAGAGGGTGTATCAGAGATCTTTCGTGAATTCCAGGCAGTATTGCATGATGATAGAACATGGGACTTTATTGTGAGAGAAGCCGAAAATATTGTTTACTACAGCTACTTCAACATATTGGACATGGACATATATGTTGTATGAGTAGAATGAACGTATTGATCACATCAGGAACGTTTGATATATGATTTAGATAACCAAATAAACTGGGCGGTGCGCTATATTGTAATTTCTAATATCCTTGAGATTGATCATTTTAATGATAAAATGCCAATGTGCAATAGTCAGTGTCATGGTCCACGCCTGATTTAGTATTATGACCGTAGGTTACAGTGTATATGGTCTTTCAATCGCAAACATGGTAACATCACTTAAAGAAAACACGATGTTTGACAAATACAACCTTTCACTTCAAGACAGTCTGAGGAACTGATACGCTTTTCATTCAGTTTGTTATTATTTCCTATAGCTATATTTGCTCCATATGATAATTTCTCACCCTGTCATATCATTAGAGTAGGGGTGGGGTTCGGGCGAAACGGGAGCAGGTGTGGCGGAGTCGGGATTTGGAAGAAGCCTGTATACTCAATAGATTCTGTAGTAGCCTTAAGTTCCAGGACCACCAATGGTCATTATACTGTAATTTGGTCAGAATGCTGGCGGTGGAAACTAAACTTTCCGTCTACAGGCTTCATATCCTACATTCAGTGGTCAGCCTCGTCCGTATACTATGTTTTCGCG
>JAVTVY010019617.1:0-75525 GCA_036873755.1 Hanleya hanleyi | reverse complement strand
GTTTATTGTTTTGTTAACACCAATGCTGGATCATTGTTGGGTTTTCATCTTATAACTAAAGTGAAAGATCCTAACCTAAACTTAGCTAGGCCCTATCATATATAGGTTTTGAATTCGACTGCCGTCAAAAAAATTCTAAGCTAAGCTAATTATCATCCCCTCACCAATCTAAGTGTCGGCTATACCTGCTTCCTATTCCCGTAAACTATTCTAAGATCTATTGCTAAAAGCGATGAAAACCCAACGACCCCTTTGGTGCATTATGAACGAATTTGGGACACCGTTTTGAATTATCTTGTGAAACATTCCTGTAAAGATATGGTGTTAAATCAGGAGCACAGGAGATCACAACAACATCAAGAAGATCGAAGGACATGCAGCTCGCACTATAAAACAAAAAGTTATAATCGCGGGGGCTAGCGTATCTGGTTATGGCCTTTCAGCTTCAATTTATTGTGACACAAATGCTGATCTGAACATTGAAAGAGTCTTTCGTAAAACAAGACGAAAAGACTTCACAATGGGGTCCTTCTCAATATCCGAATTGCCAATAACTGCAGTTCCTGCATCTATTTACTGCTCAAACGTTCGTTAATTTGAACCATGAATGCTTGACCATATATGTCACTCCATTCACGAATGAAAGCGTGCGATATATCAGTGAACAAATAGGATCTATGATGCTAGGTTTCACAACCCGGGCACAGGGCCCGCTTGAACGTTCTTCCACAAGAATCCGTACCGTATTCAGTTATGCCGACTGTTCAGAAAGTGAAGTGCTTCATCCAAGTTCCGCTATAAAAATATGTCTCAAATCAGGAGGGCCTATTTGTCCACAAAAATAATCCCAAACTCATTTCCCGTGGCATTACTATCCCCAAAACTCCAGTAAATATCGAATAGTAACGTGTTCTAAGCGGGCAAATCTATTGTCTAGTCTGTATGCTCGTTTCTCGGCCAAGTTGTCCATGGTGCTGGCAGGGCATATTGACAATATCGTCTTATCACTTGGTATGCTCTGTGCGAATGATTCCAAAGACTTTTTCAGGTATATACTCTCATCACACACTTGGGTTGTCATTTCATTTGAACGCCATTGAGATCCAGTGTTCATATTCTGTACAGCCAGTGATCACAATGGTCGGTTTATTCGTCCCTCTTGTCGTCAAAGTTTTACTGAAACAGAATAAAAGGAGTCCGTTACAATGTCTGTCAATGTCGATGCAGACAAAAAGAATACAAACTGCTAAAGACATAAATATATCCACAGAAAATCATAACCAGCTCCTGCTCCTGGAGATTGGTTGAAGTGTGTGTGGGATGGGAGTGTGGTGGGGGGGGGACAGAAGTGTTGTCACTAACTTGTGTATTCTTGTGTATTTCACAGTCAAATATTTCAGAAACAATTAGAGCATATTTAATACTGACCATTCCTTTCATGGATGATTAACTGCCAATCAGTGATCCCGGAAGTTGACTTCTTTCCTCCATCTTCTATACACATATATGAGTGTACAAAGCTGGTTCCCTGCCGATCATCCATGGGAAACCACTTGTTGTTGTTGGTCACTAGTCGATCGGCTCACGTGTGTCATCTTCTGTATCCGTCAGAGTGCGAATGACAGAGTTGAGTTGATAGATATCGTCGTTGGTGACAGCTTTCCAAGTTGGCAATTCATCTTCTGAATGAGAGTAACAAAATATTTGAAAAAAAGGTAATTATTAAAAAACTTATTACAGAAAATACATCGTGTTAACAAGTCACTGTAAAGTTTCACTTTAAGAGATCTAAAACGTTCTTAACTTAAGACAAATTCATTTTATAGCGGAATTTTGAAACCGTTAAGCTTCCGAATTTGACAATCATTTATCAGTTAATAAAGAATGCCATTTGTTAAGGTTACTGCATGGTTATTCATCTCACACAATTTATCTCCCGCATCTAGGCCTCCCAAGTTAGACTGTCAGTGGTTAGCTATGGGCATCGTTATTGTTGAGTTGGTGGTCACTAGTCGATGGGCCCTTTCATGTCATCTGTATCCGTCCGTGTGCGGATGCCAAACGTGAGTTGATATTGTTGTTGGGGACAGCTCCATAAATTGGCAATTCATCTTCCCGCATTAAACAGAATTACTCCAGGGTTGTTCATCTCGCACAATTCATCTCCCGCATCTGGTCCTTCCAAGTTAGACGGTCACTGGTTAGCTGATGGGCATCGTTATTGTTGAGTTGTTGGTCAGTAGTCGATCGCCTCATGCATGTCATCTTCTGTATCCGTCCGTGTGCGGATGCCAAAGCTGAGTTGACAGATATTGTCGTTGATGACAGCCCCTGACAAGTTGGCAATTCATATCCTCGAATGAAACAGAACCAACATGTAAAAATAAAGAAAGTAAATATTATTAAACTTCTTACTAGAATACATCGTATTGACAACTGGTAAGTTTCATTTTGAAATCTCTTGACTTTAGAACAAACCAAAATTTTCCCAACGTACGGCAAGATATTTTAGAACGGATTTCTAAAACCAGGAAAGATTGGAATATTGATTTGCATAAATGAGCATCAGAATTTGCAACTAGGTTTACGCACCAGTTTGTTGGATGGTTCAGGTCACTGGTTGTTTGGCGTGTTTGTCGGCAATATGGAGTAATAGGTTCAACTTCCACTGCTGACCACAACGCTATAACTCGTGAAGTAAACGAACGGAGAAAATCTATCAGTCCGTAGTTTTCCACGTGGAAATGCTTAACTATTTTTTTTCCTGCGTAAATAGAACCATACAAAAAATATTTTTCATTTGGGACCTCTTCAGAAAGAGATACATTTTCACGACTTGGCGAGTTTCTTCATAATCTCTTCTAAAACCCATTAAATAACGAGCTCGACTGAAGCACTTCGCCGTCTGAACAGTCGACATAACTGCTTTCGGCTGGATAGGATAAATAAGATACCTAGCCCAGGTTTTTCTAAGATACGAACGGATTTTGCTGTGCTGTGGATTTTTGATGCTACATATTTTCCACAGGGTCGAGCATTGTTTCTAGGATTGAGTCTTGACTTCTAGGATTGAGTCTTGAATCAATGTCCGCGGCTTCTCGTGAAATGACAGCAATGTTTTTCGCTGTCCGGCCGGTCTGGTCATTTTGTTGTTGCAATCTCGAAATTTGCAATACATGTTTGGCAAACCTCTATGTCGATGTCGTCGTTCACAGCTATTCAAGTAGATCACTTGGTGAGTTTATTGTTTTGTTAACACCAATGCTGGATCATTGTTGGGTTTTCATCTTATAACTAAAGTGAAAGATCCTAACCTAAACTTAGCTAGGCCCTATCATATATAGGTTTTGAATTCGACTGCCGTCAAAAAAAATTCTAAGCTAAGCTAATTATCATCCCCTCACCAATCTAAGTGTCGGCTATACCTGCTTCCTATTCCCGTAAACTATTCTAAGATCTATTGCTAAAAGCGATGAAAACCCAACGACCCCTTTGGTGCATTATGAACGAATTTGGGAGACCGTTTTGAATTATCTTGTGAAACATTCCTGTAAAGATATGGTGTTAAATCAGGAGCACAGGAGATCACAACAACATCAAGAAGATCGAAGGACATGCAGCTCGCACTATAAAACAAAAAGTTATAATCGCGGGGGCTAGCGTATCTGGTTATGGCCTTTCAGCTTCAATTTATTGTGACACAAATGCTGATCTGAACATTGAAAGAGTCTTTCGTAAAACAAGACGAAAAGACTTCACAATGGGGTCCTTCTCAATATCCGAATTGCCAATAACTGCAGTTCCTGCATCTATTTACTGCTCAAACGTTCGTTAATTTGAACCATGAATGCTTGACCATATATGTCACTCCATTCACGAATGAAAGCGTGCGATATATCAGTGAACAAATAGGATCTATGATGCTAGGTTTCACAACCCGTGCACAGGGCCCGCTTGAACGTTCTTCCACAAGAATCCGTACCGTATTCAGTTATGCCGACTGTTCAGAAAGTGAAGTGCTTCATCCAAGTTCCGCTATAAAAATATGTCTCAAATCAGTAGGGCCTATTTGTCCACAAAAATAATCCCAAACTCATTTCCCGTGGCATTACTATCCCCAAAACTCCAGTAAATATCGAATAGTAACGTGTTCTAAGCGGGCAAATCTATTGTCTAGTCTGTATGCTCGTTTCTCGGCCAAGTTGTCCATGGTGCTGGCAGGGCATATTGACAATATCGTCTTATCACTTGGTATGCTCTGTGCGAATGATTCCAAAGACTTTTGCAGGAATATACTCTCATCACACACTTGGGTTGTCATTTCATTTGAACGCCATTGAGATCCAGTGTTCATATTCTGTACAGCCAGTGATCACAATGGTCGGTTTATTCGTCCCTCTTGTCGTCAAAGTTTTACTGAAACAGAATAAAAGGAGTCCGTTACAATGTCTGTCAATGTCGATGCAGACAAAAAGAATACAAACTGCTAAAGACATAAATATATCCACAGAAAATCATAACCAGCTCCTGCTCCTGGAGATTGGTTGAAGTGTGTGTGGGATGGGAGTGTGGTGGGGGGGGGACAGAAGTGTTGTCACTAACTTGTGTATTCTTGTGTATTTCACAGTCAAATATTTCAGAAACAATTAGAGCATATTTAATACTGACCATTCCTTTCATGGATGATTAACTGCCAATCAGTGATCCCGGAAGTTGACTTCTTTCCTCCATCTTCTATACACATATATGAGTGTGCAAAGCTGGTTCCCTGCCGATCATCCATGGGAAACCACTCCAACCATTCTCATATGTGCCATTGTGCTGGTCAATTGTCTATGTACAGGCAACCGTGCGAATGGAGCCTGAATCACGAAGACAGCTAGTATTGATGCAATATAATATTTGGAACATTTCGTTTATCATGTTTATATTCGATCAATACCGTTTCAAAACCACTTTTTGTACTGGCACACATGCTTGCTGATCATCATAATAGGTGATATGAGTGAGTGAGTGAATATGCTTTAACGTCGCTTTCAACTATATTTCAGTCATATCACGACGTTGGGTCCTATTCCTTTTCACACCCGGTAACCACACAGGTGGGGTCCTATTCCTTTTCAGACCTGAGAACCCCACGGGCGCCTCAGTTAGTCGCCTCTTACGACAAGCTCTCCGAGAAGCTGGGGCCTATTCTTACCATGACCTGCGATGTGTACAACGACACCGAAGGCGAATCCCCGTACGGGGCTTATAGGTGATATGGTATCAATATGGAAAACGTTCTGGTAATACACTGCTTAGGCGAGTTGGTATTAACCTGGTGTTCATAGGATAATGCTCTGGAATTGAAACATCGGGTAAAAGACCTACATTTAGTAATGATCTGCTCTGCCAAAAAATTCACTCAAATAAGAGTGGGAATTCATCACGCTCAAGTTGCGCGAAATACACTCAAGTTTGATTGAAATTCACTCAAGTTTGAGTTAATAACTCGCTCCGGTTGAGTGAAGTAAAAAAATTATTGTATACTGAGACGTATTAAACATTTAATATAATAAACTTACCGATTTCATTCTTCACCTTATTTTATTTTTTTAATACTATTATTATTGTTAATTTTTTCTTCTTTTTTAGTATTATTTTCCTTTGCTATAAAGTATGTCAATTATTTATTTTCTGCATCGTTTTTATGCTGTAAATATCATTGTTCTCTTGTTTTAGCCCACGGCTCCAATGAAAAACAGTTGTACTGATAGTTTGACCGTGTTTAAATAAAGATTATTATTACTATGCAAACTTTAATTATAATCGCTTGCATTGAACTCCCTCAACTTGAGAGGAAGTCATTCAACTTGAGGGAAATTGTTCAGTTCAGTGCTTGAGTGGGATGAATTTCCAATTTCACTCGAGTTTTTTTTTTCTTTTTTAGAGAGTGGTATGAAGGAAGTGGGAATTATCGAGAAGCTGTGCGATTGGCTAATACGTCATCTTGTTGCGTAATTGCTACCTTGGTGGTATTTTGCAACTTCCGAGCCAACCACCTTACACGTGGCACCTAGATGTGGCAGAATAATACCACAGCGATGTTTGCCTAACATTCCGAGCGTTAAAAAGAATGAACTGGATATTCTTTTCCCCGTTATATGGTCAGTGTATATGAAAAGTAGTTCTCTTATTTGCAAAACTGTATTTCTTGTATCGGATTCATACTGAACGGTGTGTGCGTGGGTTTGTCCCTACACGTCATAACAACGCCATAAAGAAAGGTGATCTTCCGTTATTGTGGGCAGGGGTAAAGTGGAGTGAGCCTGTCAAACTGCGCATGCGCTTTGGGGCCCTGAAGTTGCCTCTGTGCAGGGTGGTTTCCATTTGTACGCAAACTTCGGAATGCTGAGTAAGACAAAATAGATCAGAGCTTTTGGATAACTTGTTTTGGAAATAAAGGAAATGGAATTTCTTTGGTGTCAGCTCTTGTTTTTGGATCTGCAACATGAACATATTTAGAAAATAAATAAATAAAAAAATAAACTGGGATGTATTAAACATTTAATACACTAACGTTATCAACTGAATTTCAAACTTCAATGTTAATAACTTACATTGATCCAGCCACAGCCTAGCTATTAACTTGAAATTAAATATCTTTTAATTATTTGTAAGTTTGTAACTGGTACTTAACTTGTTTCACTGTTGAAAGACTGTAAATAACTTGCAGGGCTGCAATATTATTAGATATATAACTAGTTATTAATTTGTAATTTGATATCTTACAATTACTTGTTATTTATTAACTTATAATTAACTTGTTTTACTGTTGAATAATTTTAAATAACTTATATTGCTGCAATATTATTAGGCAAATAACTTGTAATTAAAGGACAAAGTTTTGAAAGTCGTGTAACAGGAAATTGTCTCTTATTGGGTGAAATCTAATTGAATAAAGTCATTCATCCCATGGAGAATATCACCATAACAAGCTTGACATGCTGATACGTATATAGAGAAATAAAACTCCACAAAACAATTGTTCTTAAGACTACCAACAAAAGTACATAAATATTAAACACACAATATTGAAAATCAGTTAAAAAAATTCTGAAGATATATTTTTGTCATTTTCAAAATGATAGTATAACAGTATTTTCGTTATATTGGGATTACATAATTATAGAATAGCACAGATTCTAGTGCTGAAAAATTGGTCGAGTCCCGTGCGGGATTCGAACCTGCGACCCTAGAGTCAGGGACCAAATCCCCAACACTGTATGTCGGCGATCTAAACCACTCGGCCAACGGGCCTACCACAAAAATAGGAGGTAGCAGACCGGTTGTCTTGAAAGCGAACGTATGCAGTACCCCTCTGGAGATCGTACGGACACCGCTCCCGCTGGCCGAGTGGTTAAAAGCCGACATACAGTTCTGGCGATTAGGTGCCGGACTCTGGGATCGCTGGTTCGAATCCCACACAGGGCTCGACCAATTTTTCAGCATTAGAATCTGTGCTATTCTGAGATAGTGTAATCCCAAAATAATGAAGAACATTCTGTATGATGTGCGCTACAACAAAGACTATGTTAGATATGAAAATTGTTTGGGAAGTATTTTAAAATATTTTTTGGACTTTATCAGTAATTGTCTAGTCTAGAAATTTTGTGTAAACAGAGCCTACCTGACATGTGGATCAAATCACAGATATGTGTCAAATGGCAATTAATTAGGCATCTTCTTTTAGAACCAGGCACGTTCAGAAAAGGCTTTGAATGAATGGACAAAAATAGGCAGTTGGGTATTCAGTAGACAGAATCCAGGTCATTTCCCTCACAGTCTGCACAAACTAGTTTGAATGTATTGGTTTTTCAAACTAACACAGGTTGGTGACAGGGGTGTGACACACACCTGTCTTGGATAACTCCACACGGGTTTGGACTGTCCTTCGTATTGGCTGACATGAATTATCATTGCATTTGACAATTATGTTGACAAGGTAAATGATAAAATATCTTTTAAAAATACTTCCCACTGAATTTTTCTTTTCTGACATAGTCTTTCTTGTAGCAGTAATTTCACGCAATTCTTAAGACCATATGATATCTTTCAAGAGTGTGTTTATTCTTTATTGACTCCTGCTAGCAGTGGCTGAGTTCATTGTTTCTGTAACTTTATTCTCCTATTTACATTGTATGTTTAAAGTGATGTCATATTCACATTCAGCAAGGTTTGGGGAACATTTTGTTTTATGATATTGGCAAGCAACTATATTGCCTATTTAGTAATCAGATCACCAGTGATTATATGAAACAAGCGTTTTGAGAACCACAACATCTCGCCTTGTAAGGTCGTCCGCTGAAGCTGCAGCAGTATTGAAAGCATACATGTACAGCAAACATTCTATGTAGAGGTGTACATGTAAATTTTTGCCTAGCAAAAACATTAGCATTGGAAAAGTATAAAGTCTAAACGGCAATAATTTAGCCATAATATTTCATGTCAAAAAGAACACATGCACATCTGGTATAGACAATGTCTGACATGGATGATCTGGTGCAGACAAAAACATCGGACAGATTATGTGGTACATGCAATAAAGTCCGACTTAGATGACCCGGTACAGACAATGCAGTCTGGAATAGATGATCTGGTACAGACAATAATGTCTCGAATAAAGTATCTGGTACAGACAATAACATCAGCCCCATGTGGGATTACTGCCAGATAGATCAATCCTGTGTGGGATTATCATTGGCAAATTACTAAGTCCAAAACCTCATAATTTGGACACATAATAATATTTCATCTCATAAATAGCACAGGCGCATCCTCTAATCATAAGAAACCTATGTACCAAGTTTCATAATCATTCAATGACAGCTGACAACTGCAGCAAACTTTCTAAGTACAGATGTACATGTGCACTTCAGCTCAACGCAAAACTCTATCATAGGGATTTTAACATTGGAGCACCCATGGAATCCCCAGGAATTTTAATTTGCTAAACCAAAAACCTTATCATTTCCAGGCCGGAGACACCGACACCGATACCGACGACGACATCCTCTCTCTTTAACTCGGATAGCAGGGTGTATTGTGTTGCGTATCCTCCGAAGAATTGCTTTCACTCACGACGCTTTCCTTTGGCAGTAAAATTAACGTTGTGCAACATGAACTAATACTATACGTACAAAGCACAATATGCACAAAGGATTCACTTGGATCAAATCAACAAAACAAAAGAACAATACCACGGAATGTTCACATCGACGCCGCGCGAACGCCTGGAAAACTGAATAGATGAAATGAACAAGATATACCAATGCGAGGGTCAAAACCAGTACCCCCATATGTCTCACGGAGAGTCCAGTCAGTTGGATCACATGTCATACAAACGAAGACAATTTTTATTTCTTTTAATTATGCATGCAGCAAGTCGATAGCTAAATCGTATAGTTCGGCCGTGCATTTCAATCCTCTCTTGAAGCATATCTATTCCGATATAACATATATATCTAGGAATGGGTTTAGCGGCAATATATCGAGGACAATTCTTTGCTTTCGCATACGAAGTATGAGAGCACAGTTGCCTGGCCTGTGGAATATTGGATGGTCTATGTCTACGTATAAAAAAAAAATTCAATAAATTATGAAAATTAATAAATATATATATGTTTCTCAAATCGAAGTGTTTTTCTCTTTCATCATTGGCTCAATTCAAGTCGTTCACTTTGATGACAAGCCGAGTTACTACGGCTTTCTCCCATACCCTGACCTCTGTTACATAAAAAAGGAAACTTTTACCGAAAATCGATTTGAAAAAATATCTATTAATTTTCATAATTTGTTGAAAAATTTCATACGTAAACTTAGACCACAGACCAAGAAACTGTGGTCCATCCGTACCACTTACACTATGCAACTACCACCCCCGTTGTCACCAAAATTTTCTGAATCTTCGTACACATGTTTAACATGGTTTGAAGATGTGCATATCATATTTATCAGATGAAATATTAATTTTTCTCATATTTATGACGTTTTAAACATTTGTTGGACGTCATTTTTCAGCATTGCCTCCAGTAATATGTTCATGAATACATTGATTTGCATAAATATGCCCGGGTGGGCTAAAAGCACAACATATTATAAAACAAACATAGCGTACTAATGAACAATATACAAATTTGGGTCCCCTTATACTAAATACGAAGGAGGCCTCGTGTTGGTCAGTTAAATACGAGCCATCAAGCATGAACAGATGCTTCCCAGATACACTAGATGCTGCATCCGGGGAACATCCATTCATATCCAACGGTCGTTCCCAATCGACCAACACCAAGCTCCCATAGGCGAGTAATTATCAGGTATAAAACTGCATGGTGGCAGGAGAGATCAGACATACATGGATAATGAGGGGATTGATGCGCTCTAAGCAATAAATATGCTATAACAATTGGAAACAATCCTTGCTTACATACTTCGCAACTGCTTCCATCACCCTTTGATTTGTCGACGACAGTATGTCACGAATCGTGAGGTTATTTGCATCATATTTTATTAAGGCATGTAATGTTCAAAGAACACTTTGTCTTTCTTTGCTTCGAATCTTTTGGCGAAATCTAAAGATGTGCATCATCCTTCATGTGAAATCAACCAGTCCAACAGTTTTCACTGGATACTTGTAAATGTGCATATTCTAATTATGAGACGGAATATTATTATTTTTGTCATATTTATGACTTGACGTTCTGGACTTTACGGCCGATTTTCCGCACCTATTCAATTGAATATACCATGTTCTTGTGAGATTAACTAGTTCACCAGTTTTCACTGGATACTACTGAAACTGGTTAAACATATTTCATATTTTTGGGAATGTGCATCATCCTAATTATGTGATGAAATATTAATTGTTGTCATATTCATGACGCTTTTGGTGACTTTGTCGATTTTCTTCATCTATTTTATCCACGAAAGAGGGGTCAAGAGGAAATCAACCAACATATCCCGGTTTCCAGACCAATTCTTGTGACAGGGGACGTAACACATCCTGGACTATCCATTCATTTACTCTCATTTTAATCATCATCAATTATGCTGTTGTTGTTATGTTATGTTCACTTTGTATACTATAAACACTTGGTGCCCTCAGTTATTCATATCATCAATTCAAATATTCAGGTTGAAACTCCTGTGGTTGTACTCCTACGATAATATGCAAGCGGTACGTTTATAGACACGACAGATACATACCAGTAGGACACGTTAGTGACGGAACGAGTAATTTGCATATATCCAGTTTGTTTTTGTGAGATGAACATTGGTCTCCCAATTGCCCGACCCCATTCCATTTCGCTTTGGAAGAAAAAATATTCAAACCTCCAATCCAGTGACAACTATACCGTCACAATTACCACGTTTTCACTATTTTTAAAATATGCAGTTTTGATGGACAATTGACCGTCATTACGGGGTAACCCAAGCACACCGATCACAGTGGCAGTTAATGGCCTGAAAAGCGCTTTGCAGAAGGAATTACAAATTTCTCTGTTGTTCGGTACCAAGTTAGTATTTCCCCATTATATTCGAGGATAATTTCACAAAAAAATGCTACAACTGAAGTATCTTGACGTTTCTATTGCAAATAATTTCTCCTTACCATATAGCCTGCTTATAACAGTTCCATGCATCTCTCGTCGTCTCTTGAAAATTTGTTCGATTTGAGTCTCACAGGCAAATTACACATGTTACAAAACATGCATTGCTGCATGCCACAAACACGGGTAAACTTCTGACTTGTGCCATATGCATGCACAAGGCCCAAGCGCAAATGAATGGTCTATTGTTGGCGTTGACCAATAAAGGACAAAAGAACAAAACTGTGAAACGAGAGCCAGCGATCTTACGCCGATAGTTTTGCTTTGTTATGTTGAGGTATTTCAATTCATGACAAGTGACAGAAAACTATTTGTTTGGCAAATTAGAAGAATACCTGTATATGCCAGATGTAGATTTTGATAATAGAGGAAACTATGCGGCGTCAAATACATATACAAGTGTCAAACAATATAGTACTGGACCACTATTTTCCACGTGTAGGTGGAAATATCAACCATTATTTTCAATAGTGTCATATTCCTGTACTTCTCAGGCGAACTTGTCTGTATATTATACTTTATCAGTCCGGTTTGACACCTGTAGATTAATTGCATTTGGGGTTCTTATATAATTAACTGCTTTAAACTCAATTGGCAGTCTCATTAACTAAATTTATGTAAAAGATGAATGTAAATATATATATTTTTCATATTTCAAATATAATTTGATATAGACAGTGGCGTAAGGAGATGATTTGGCTGACATGCCCTCTCCCCCCCCCCCCTTTCCCCTTCGGAGAGATTTTGAATTCTAGAGTTCATTTTCCATAATCTGGAGCATCTTTATATAATTTCCATACTTCACTGCGTGGAAACTATATTACGGGAGCAGTTGTCGAGTCAATAACCGCTCCTCTGTCGGACATTTCGCTAATTTAGATCTGGGACAGTCCCTATAACAAATCCGTCAGATGAACTCCGAATCAAATAGTTTCCGGATCAAATAGTCCCCCAATGAGACGCCTCGTAGTATAGCGTGTCGGATTCTCTCCTAATATTAACGTTGTTGTTGCGATGCAGTTATGAACTCATTTTATGAAACAAAATAACCGTACCTACATATCCAGCAGTGCAAGAAATATATCCCTTGATCTTTTCACCTGGTCTGTCATTGAAGAGAGCAACGGGGAGCAAATAATAATCTCCGGTGATTGCTCATGGACTGGAGTCGAGAGCAAGAACTTCGTCAGCCGCCTGCATGGATTGGCCTTTTCTGCGCCTCCTCCGTACACTCGGCAACATAAAGATTTTTCGTAGCTGGTAGGAGGAACGGCTATAGAGTGTCTTTTACGTAGCATGCAAGAAAGCATCTACAGTTGCTCCTGTTTTAATGCGGGCAAGTCAAATTCATGTCACACCATAATTTTCGATCTCGCCTTGAACTTCGCCGCCACTGAATATAGGCACCATTTCGCCTGTCGAAGTTGGACTGTGATTGGTCGCCAGTCTGACATGCGCGACAGATTTAAGATAGGGACTGTCCCAGATCTTAATCAGCGACATGTCAGATAGAGGAGCGGTTTTTAAGACTGAGTTTTAATCAGATTGGTGGAGTATAAGGTACGGGAATCTTGTGGAGTATAAGGTACGGGGTGAGGCTTCTATCGATCTGACTTAAGCTGTAGCGTGTGACTGAAGGGGTATCAAAGCCTGATGTGACATCAGCTCGCCATGTGAACCGGTGGCGCCACGGTATGCATGGGCAGTCACGGAGTAGTAGACAAAGGGCAAATGTGGCTGCGCATAGGTGTGTCTGGGCGATCTAGTGCATGGTATTCCTTTCTCCAAGTGGGACATGCAGGGTGTAGTATTCAATCTTCCGTGTTTTAGACTTAGACTGGGGTGCTGTCCACGTTGATCGATGACATGGTCCAAAAGCGCAATCGAGTAGTAGCAGAGAAAGACCGTTTCGTCGTCTAAAGAGCTACGAGAGCTTTAATACGACACCCTGCGCTGCTGATTTGAAGCAAGGGTGGGCAATCTATTGCCAAAAACTGCCTTTTCTCTACTGCTCGACAGTGCATGCGTACCTTGACATCACCGATCAATGTAGACTAAGACTGGTATGCTGTCCACGTTGGTTGGTGACGACATGGTACAAATGCGCTGTCGAGCAGTAGCTGAGCAATGGCGTTTTCGGGGTGCGTTGGGTGTGTGTAGATGATAGATGTGCGATCCATGGCCCTAATGGGTCGTGCAGGGTGTCGAATAGAAGCTCCTAGCGTGACAGGGGTGCTGTTCGCGTTGATCGGTGGACATGATTAGTCGAAAAAGGGCATTTCCAGAATGCGCATTCGCCTCTTTCTCATGTGTCGGTGATATGATCAACTGGGTGAGTTACTATTGATCACGGAGACTTGCTTCGAATCATTCGTGTCGACAGCTATAACAATGTTTTTTGCAATAAGACAATAGTCTATTGGAAAATGCAAATTCTCTGTCAATCACATCAGCACACTTGTCAATCACTATAACTATAATGGAGTAACCTCTCTGGGACTCCGAAATTATTTCGAGGAGTGATTGCCTGAATATGATTTAACGTCGCTTTCAACATATTTCAGTCATATCACCACGTTGGGTCCTATTCCTTTTCACACTCGGGAACCACACGGGTGGGGTCCTATTCCTTTTCACACCCTGGAATCCCAAGGGTGCCTCAGTTAGTCGCCTCTTACGACAAGCTCTCTGGGGAGCTGAGGCCTATTCTTACCATGACCTGCGTTGTGCACAACGACATCCCAGGTCAACCCCCGGAAGCCACGGGGCTTGTCTATTGAAACAGCAATATGACAATACGATATTTCAGAAAGCCATTATAACGCGTTCGTGACATTTAAATGTTACCTCTTGTGTAGATATTGCTTAAAACTTGATTAATACGGCAGACATGATTTCTAAACGAAAAAGTTCAATTATGCATGAACATTTAGAAATATGCACTCTGCTCTTGGTAAGAGAACTTTTGAGGATGAAACGCTCATCAGTTGTTAACTAAAAATAAAATGGTATTATAAAAGGTTGATTCAATTAAATTCCAATACCTAAATATGCGTAAAATCAGTCATCAGTGTTTCTATTTATTATCGATCTAATTAGCACGGCTATTATATTCCATCAAGGCATGGAATTAATATGGGAAAGTTCTTTACTGATAAAGATGGAAAGATCCTTTTGAGGGAGAGACTAACTCATCAGGCACAGGCTCTGATACATTTCAAATAACGAAAAAAATCAATTTCGAATGAACAATATAATCTTTGGTGTACTGAAAGTATATATTTAAGAAATTATGTTTTCCATAGGCGTGCTCAATGGTTATTTTACGCACGGTTGGTGTGGGAAAGTTTATATTTTAGGGCAAGGGCAAAACTTTTCCCCACTATGAAAACATATTTTAAACTTTGACAACCTTTCTCCCCTTTCTTGAAAACACTCGTCCACTGATGCTCCAGTGGGCGAGTAATTGTGGTCTCTCAAATGGAGAGTGATACTGTCAGCTGTGTGGAAATTACGTGGATATATATGTCTATTTGCGTCGCTTTATTAATCAACTTCACGATGGAAACAACAGTTAAACTTTCGTCTTGTAATTTATTAGTTTGTTTTATTCGATTGTTAATTGTATGAAATCTGACTTGTGAAATGAAATCTCCCAATGAACACGTGCACTTGACGGATGTTGATTTCACATAACCGTGCTAAAACGTGTAATAAGTGCTCGATGTTATTGACACAAGTGTTAAAGATTCATCGTTCCCATGCACAATTTTGGGGGAAAACATAGGAAAACATAAAAAAAATGGTTTGGGGCATTTGCGGCATGAGTAAACTGGTGACCCACATATTTTAGATTGTGCGTAGATGAATCCAAATTATTCCTCTTTTAACTGAAAATATATTTAAAAACTCTAATTCTACCATTATTTTGCTTTTATTCCGCCATCATATCTGTGTTAATCCGAGACAAGATACAATATGACATACTACTATAATTTAAACCAATGTTTGTGTACAGTGTACCATCAAACTCCACGGAAAACATGGTGGAGAATGAAGCGCTTGGTCGGCGTCGGACCTCAGAGGTATTTTTCTGTTAACTAGCATTCAATAAATACTCCCTCGTGTGAGTCTTTTTTTTTAACTATCTGGCGGTCATATAGTTCATCATTATTTTTAACACATGACTTGATAGAGCCACTACATCATGGCTCTGAAATATTTGTATCCAATAACCCTCAAGCCGGTGCTATAAGAGCCATGTGATCTTTGGTTCCCGCCGCAACGCGACCGGGAAATTTAAATGGTTCTTACTTCTTTGTGTCCGTGTATGTCCGTGTACTTCCGTGGATGTCTATTTGAATTTAACTCTGATTTAACTTCCAAACGCTTTGTTGGATTCTTCCGAAATTCGGCATACGCATTCCTTGCGACAAGACGCCAGTTGGTATTGCATTTCAGCATCTGCCCGAAGGTGTCGCCACTGATTCTCGCTTCCTCATGTCCATGGATGTCCGTGGATTACCGTTCAAATTCTTCGCAAGCGATAACTTCCAAACGCTTGGTTGGAGTCCTCCGAAATTTGGTATATGCATCACTTGTGACAAGTGAGTTAGTGAGTGAACAGAATTTAACGTCGCTTTCAACAATATTTCAGCTATATCACGACGAACCAACTAAGCATCACCCAGCCCAGTTGTGTTCCTGCTACTTCAAAGAAGAAATCTTTGAAACAGCATGGAACCACTAACCCTCCATCCACCCGATAACACAAGGACAGCGCACAAGGCAGACAAGATGTTGATTGGTTGCGTTTCAGCAATATCTGCCTGAAGCTACTGGGATCCACTCCGTTAGATAAGCAATAACTTTGAAACGCTTCGTCACTCTGAAATATCCTATATTTCCATGTAATAACTTGAGAAACGCTCATCGGATTCTTCTCAAATTTTGTATGCATATTCCATGCCATATAATATGTCACTTGGAATTGAGTTTCGTCCACTTGTGCGTACAGGTGGCGCCCCTTGGCAGCAACATACAAATTTGGCTTCCAGGCAATAATTTGAGAACTAACGATCGGATCCTTCTCTAATTTGGTATGCATATACCTTGCTAGGAGATGTTGTTTCGGATTGCGTTACACCCACTTCTGCTGGTGGCGCCACCTGTTGGCAAAATCCGAAATTTGTTTCCGGGCAATAACTTGAGAAACGCTCATCAGATTCTTCTCAAATTTTGTATGCATACATGTAATATGAGCGGTCGCTTGGGATTGAGTTTCGCCCACTTTCACGAATTGAGGTGGCAAATTCTAAATTTGGTTTCCGAGTAATAACTTCAGAACCACTCATCAGATTCTTCCCAAATTTGGTATGCGTATACCTTGCTATGAGATGTAGCTTGGGATTGCGTTTTACCCACTTCTGCTCACAGGCGACGCAACCTGGTTCTGACCCGGAGTGCTACAGCTGGCGTGGGTTCGCGCCTCGCCAGTGACCGCTTACATATATACTCGCCTATTCACAAGGCGCTGGGCTGATTCAGTGTCCAGGGTAAAATGGACTGATGGTGGAACTAGTTGCTACGCTAGACCTTCGCCAGCGGAGGCACTTGGGGAATAAAGTACCTGGGTGTCTTTCAGTGACCGCTATATAAATTCACTCACAGTAGTACATCGCATACACCGCTAGGAAGCTCACATGGTTAGACTATCACAGCACTTTCAGGATGGTAGTTCGTCCAAATTGTAGAATTGTATTAATGTACTTTCAGGATAGTAGTTCGTCCAATTGTAGAATTGTATAATAAATGTTCACTTCACAGCACGATAGTCGAGCTATAAAAAATATTGAGTGGTTCCAATTGATTGTATAATAATAAATATGTACTCCGCAAGGAGGTGCTCCTATGTAAAGGAAGAATTTACGAACGATACGATACGGTGGCAAAATCCGAAATTCGTTTCCAGGCAATAACTTGAGAACTGCTCCTCGGATTCTTCTCAAATTTGGAATGCATGTACCATGCCAGGAGATGTTGCTAGGGATTGCGTTTCGATCACTTGCACTTACAGGTGACACCACCTGGTGGCAAAGTCTAAATTTCGTTTCCAGGCAACATATTGAGAACGCTTTCAGATTCTTGTCAAATTTGCTGTGCAGATAATATGCCAGGAGATGTTGCATCTCGCCCACTTTCTAAATTTGGTGATTATGTTTATGGGGTTAACATGAAAGTAAGCGGGCATAGGAAGATGAGTGAACCTGTGCGGGAGGGGTGGCCGGAATGTCCACAAATACCATAATAGTAATACGTACGCGCCAACCCCCCCGTAGAAAATTGAATTTTAGAGTAATTTGCCGTGATCTTTCAGATACGCATTAGACCACTTTTATATATCAAAACGTGACTTGAGAGACATTTCGTGACAGATAAATTATCGATGAATAAACAGCATAAAAATTGTAGCTGAAGTTTGGAATAGTGATATACCGGTAGTAATAGTATTTACAAAATTTCCATGCTTCACTGCGTCGAAACTATACAGCAGCAGTCAACGTAACCTGTTCAGTGAGCCGTTCAGTCGATCACAAAACCTGGGGAGGCAGAAAGACCCTTCCGCTTCGTACGCCTATGCTGTAGCAGTTGCCTCCCTCATGTATATTCCCTGGGACCAACAATGCTCTCAAATCTATCGTTGCCATTTCGATGGGGGACCTAGCATCCTCTGGCTGCTTGTTTCAATTCAATGTCCACATGAACAGCTAAAATCAAAGCGAGGCTGGGATACAAATCATCACAGGGATCACTTTTGGTTCTTGTGATGTTTCAGAAATATGCAGTCAGTTATTTGCCTGTGGGAGTCATATAGTTTTCCACCACCCTTTTAATGTTGCGTTTAATTGTATACTTTATCTCGCAATTAACTGACACCTACCTTTCAAACATAAATTTTACATGAATTAGTACGGTCTCCATCTTAATTCTGGGAAAATGGCGTTTGATTGCAAGCATGAGAGGTATTAGTCGATGGAAGAGACCCATTGGCTGTGAATATTAATCTACACGCTACAAGACGACGAATCTTGTGGAACAAACATTTGATTTCTAGAAGCCCCATTATTGTGAGGGACCGAGTTCAATAGTGCCTCAGTTTGTTGAAGATTGAATATAACAAAGAGGTGCACATGTAGTCTAGCAAATATCAAACACGTCAGATAGCCTACAGACACTCGTGAAGTGTCAGGAATAATTCTCGTCAGTCATTTGATCGTTATCTTTGCCGACTGAATATTTTATTTTCACAAAAAAAACATCTGTTTGTGTTTTTCACTCTCCATGTCAATCTGAAATATTGAACGCATTATCGGTCAACTATCAAGCAAGGAAATGAAGAGGTTTTCATGGTGTCTCATTGAATCGGAGACCTTGTATCACTGATTGATTATCTCCCCAGATCAATGCATGGAGAATCTCGCCGTGTTCGAGCAGCCTCTTGTGTTAGAAAACACTCTATTATAATATTACGACGGGTGCTATTTGTATAACTTAAGAGACGTTTCTCGATAAATGCCGCCAACCACAATTAGTATATATAACTAGAGCATACAGGCTATTATATGTATATATATGTAACAGGACTTGCATACAGAAATAATCTGATTTGATAGGACTGGAACGGACTAGTAGCTGTGCTAAATTGCTCACGGCAGGGCTAATTTTAATTGAACTAAATTATCAGCACTTCTTTGTACAATCTGGGACGAATATATATATATATATAATATATATATCTATATTCGTCCCAGGTACAATGTACCAGCCTGATAAGTAGGCCCTATGACAAACACTTCGCAATTTCTCTGAGATATTTGGTGAATGAATTATTGCTTCGTTGATTTCTGTTCCGTTAATTGTTAAGTCATCTTACGTCACCATAAAGGAAACTACGCCACACTTCTTGGAAATTGGCTACTTCTAATATCTGGTCATCATTTTTATCTTCTCAATCTAGATATTTTACAAATTAGTAAGAAGTAGACAAGTGAGACATTATAATTATTAATGAATAATACTTGGTATGGACTTGCAGATCATGAATCGTAACAACCAACGCAACAACGACATGTCAAATGTACGGGGACAAATCCCCAACTTTCGCTAGTACGAATTTCAAGCACCTAGATGTAATCCTTTAGGAGTTATCACAAATACTGAAATTTGACTTCGATAAAATGGTTGTCAGTCCGTCCTCTTCACCAGGCTTCTGGCCAATCGCATATATTATATGAATTTAGAAAGCCTGACCAAGACACTATATTGTGTTAACAAGCAAGATGAACAGACTGACGGATGGACCAAGCAGACAATACCCTTTGGCCAAATTTGGCAGAGGAGTAAAAATAAATAGGCTTAGACTTCCTTGTTATCACAATCCACATCGAGTCTGAACTGTACTTGCACCATAAACAACAATTTTCAATGATTTACTGTATTTTCAATCACCGACCTTCACCTTTGACCTTTTGACCTCAAAATGAAAACGGTTCATCTCTGATCCATGGGTAAGGTATACCCAAAGTTTGATACCAATCCATATGGAACTGGAGTTATCGTATGGACAAGCAAAAGTTAACAGATGGGCAGACAGACGGACGGAAATCGTGATCGCAATATATGCCTCGATCAATAACCCCCAATTTGATGAACAATATTCAATTAGTGAATAATGAATTTGATTGGTTGGTTGGTTGTTTGAAGTTTAACGTCGCACCTAACCTTATTGATCACACAGCAACGATGACCCAAACAAACATACCCTAGCAAAACCCTAACCCTAACAAAAACCTAACCAAAACTACAAAAAATTTTGAATTTATAAAATTAGGCTCTACAGACACTGGGTGAGTGAGTGAGTGAATAGAATTTAACGTCACTTTCAACAATCACGACGAACCAACTATTAGCACCACCCAGCCCAGTTGTGTTCCTGCTACTTCAAAGACGAAATCTTTGAAGCAGCATGAAACCAGACACCCTCCATCCACCCTATAAAACACCGAGGACAGCGCACAAGACACAGGCAGGACGCTTACATGGTGCAATAAAGACAAGTGATATTACAGTGCTACACATCACATATCAAGTTCCTGTTGCTTCTCAGCAAAATGCATTGAAGCAACAGGAACCTGAACCCACCCAACCACCCGCCTACAGACACTGGTGATCACAATTGATCGTCAGAGAGCCTAATTTGTTTGGCACTTTAATCTACCTCCTATGCCATAATGAATTTGATCACCATCTAAAATCATCAAAATAACTAGGAACTAATAGAGGATTTCAAACCATCTCGTTAACTTCCGGTTCTTATCAACTTGATCACCTCCTGATTTCTTTGGTGAAAATTTTTCCTTCCTGTGATTGAATTATTAGAGCATTTTACTGTACATCAACATGGATTATCATACAACGATGAGCATCAATGAAATGAACTCAACATCATTACATACTTTCAACAATCTAGTTGTGTTTATTTGTTGAATACATACATATAGTACAATGGCTCAGTTGCGCATTGACAGAACAATGAAGAGCTATCTGTTCACAGACCAGTGACTTAAGCTGATCAGCTGCTGGGTTGTATAATTTCACTTTGCCTATCTATTAACCCAGGAGAGTATTTTTAACTGGCAATAACTCCCATAACTCTATACATATCTACTATATTTTACTAGTATTCAAAGAAAGTGTCATTATGCTTCGAATAATTTATAATTGGTAAATATTACATGGAAATATATCAGCTATCGTCAGTTCAAAATTTTCTCCTGGGTTAATAGATGAGGGCAAAGTGAAATTATACAGTCCATAGCTGATCAGCTGAAGTCAGTGAACAGACAGGCTCTTCTTTCTTCGCTCAACAACCTCAGCCATTGTTTGTTCTCGTTTTGACAATGTTGTCGTCTAAAAACAATATCACCACTGTCAAAGTTTCAACTTGCCAGCATCCTTGAACCTACAGTACAATGGATCATTCTCTTTCACCACGAAGGTTAGTGGAGCCATTCTGTAGTAGTCCGGCAACAGTTTGATATTTGCAATCACCTCTGACAGGAGATGTGCACGCTCGACTCCTGATCCGGGAGCGTCTAACTTGATGTGTGTGAAATGAACATGAAGATGGTAGTATGAAGGCTGATAGTGAAAGTATATCCTTAACTTGCTGGCCGGGACTCCATATGTATCAAACACAGCTTTCTGTAATAGAAATCAATTCCTCATATTACACATAAATCGTGATGGGTCAGGTTCAAGATGACATAGCAACTGGGAATTAAATCGATGACAATGTTCTGTGATTATTGAAGGATAATTTTAAGTCTCACCAATCTATCCATCCGCACAAGTCCAGGTAACACCTAAATCCTCACAGAGGGTTTACCTGGACCTTTTTGGTGATTCGGATGAGTTCTCAAGTCGTTGCATCTTATACACAATCTCGTACATTTCATCTCCAGCGGTTGTTTTGAATTAGCATGTCGGTATCTGAAGCCTACGGTTTTCGCCCTGACATCCGATGTCGATTTCAGCCTAACTTCAAAGGTAGTCTGGCCGGCGATCAAAAGTCAAACCTCGCTGCGGATTGGCCTGATGAGCTGCTTCAGCGCACTTACTGATTGGTTCAGTTTAGTGGAAACTCATCCGGCTATTTATATCCAGAACTGCTCTCGGTAACTAACCAAGCCAGTGTACCGATCGTAACCTATCGACTGATCACTGGCTCACGAGGATGCAATCTGTCCTGCATGTGAATAGTCGCTATGTATAGCTGAAATATTGCTGAACACACTTTCAAACCTTAAATCTCTCTCCCCCTCTGTGTACCTCATAGAACAAAGATTCGGCCCTATATAACAAGTGACTTCACATTCATGATCCAGGGGGGATTACTCCAACCACACTTCCAGCTTTCTCTCAGCCAATGTTAATATTGGAGCTTATGGAAGCATTCCGAAATTAGGGAATATCTGCAAACACTCTCAACAGTGGAGAAAAAAAGGTCAAAAAGGAGCAATTTTATGCAACACTCCCTAGGGTAAATTTAGCATACAGTGAGAAGGGGATCAAAATATCTGATTTCCAGGAGTAAATATTTTATGGGTATTTTAACAGTATTTTCATTATTTTGAGATAACACTATCTTAGTACAGCACAGATTCTAATGCTGAATATTGGGCGAGTCCCATGCGGGATTCGAACCAGCGACCACCAGAGTAAGGTACCCAAGTTCGCTGGTTCGATTCTCGCATGGGAATCTGTGCTACACGTAGATAGTGTAATCCCAAAATAATAAAAATATGGTTATGGAAAATATGAGGAAAAATATCTTCCTTTTTATTCAGCTATGGGAGCTGTGTTATTCGGTCATCAAAGGGGTCTTGTATATTCGCTTTCAAGGCTACCGGTCTGCTACCTAATATTTTAGTGGAAGACCCATTGACCAAGTGGTTCGATTGCTGACATATAGTACTGGCGGTTGGGTGCCTTACTCTGGTGGTAGCTGGTTCCCATCCCGCATCGGACTCAGCCAATTTTCAGCACTAAAATCTGTGCTATACTAATTTAGCATAATCCCAAAATAATGAAAATACTGCTATACGATCATTTTCTAAATGACAAAAAATATCTTCCTATTTTATAGATGTCACCAACTCAAATAATGTCAGTTTCTTTTCAAGGTGTGTTAGCGCAAGGATGATTACAAATTTGCCAAAATTTTAAAATAGTGTCATACTCTGGCTCTTACCTGTCCCTTTTCCAGGATATTTTTAAGCAGTGGTAGGTGCTCTGGTCCGAGATCCCTGATCGAGCGTATGCCGTGTTTCAGCACGAGGGCGTTAAGATAGAGCCTGGTCGTGTCCTTGAGGTCCCACTTCATGTCGGGGATCAGAATGAAGCCTGTCTCAGGATCAGAGTCCTCGTACACTATCCTCTCAGCCTCTCTCTTCTTCTCCAAAATATTATATACCCACTATAAAATACAACACACAAGACCAGTTTAAAGAGGTAGTAGCGTCATTTAGAAAATATTCAGCAAATAACATTTTTTGATCGAAGTTATTTAGTAGGCCTAGTTGAGATCTACTATGGTGAAAAGTTATCTGTGACCTCAATTTTTAATATCACGCATTGAATTTCTGACATTCTTTGAAAAACATGACAGCACCTGCACTTGGCTTCAGTGCCCAAGATGAAGTCACTATGCGTATCGGCATTCTCAGCGTGATGATTTGCAATGCCATAGAACATTTGTCGTACTGTGATGGCTTCTAACGTGACGTCATGGACACCAGATCACATTATCCGATGTCGTCTCAGTCGTTTCCCATTTTCATCTTTTTCACTAGACTGAATTGAAGAATCTAACAATATTGGTCCCTATACAAAATTCGACACTTCGAGACCTGAAAAGCCTTTGGAAAATGTTGCAGGTGATCATGATGTTCAGTTTACCCGATCAATGAAAATCACGCTACTACATCTTTAAGGTCAAATAAAGTAAATTCAGCTGCACAGGCGTGCAATTTTTAACGCCTGGTCAACTCTTTTTATTTCCCACAGCGAAAAAAAAATTTAAAATATATATATACATATTTAGTTATTTTTCCTCTCCGTTTTTACATATAATTACAGTAGACGCCATGTTGTGAATGTCTGTCCAAGTGTGCATGTGTAGTGACCCAAAAATACACAATATGGCATCTACTGTAATATGGGGGAGGTGCGCGTCGCTGTGAAAATGGCTCATGTACAGCTAATCATCAGCACTGGAAACGTTAATAAAAGCAACAAGCGAGGAGAAGGAGTTACATGTAGCTTCCAGAAAATAACCGGTAAGGAGCATCAAGATGAATATTTATACAGTACGGTAGTACTGACCGAAGATCAACCAACAGCAGGCCTTAAAATTTGGGGAGAACGATCGTTCAGTTCGCCTAGCGGTTACCCAAAATGAAAGACGCATAACCGATTATTCTTTCGCCTAAATTATGGCCCAAACTCTGTGTCACAATGACATAATTTTAATAAATTCCTGTTGTAACCTGAAAATCATTTCCGATCGAAGCATGGGCTGTACTTACCAGAGTTTCGATGTTAACTTCACACACAAGAGCCCCAGTCGAGGGGAGATAATTGAACGCGAAACCCATGTCAGGGCATGAATTTACCATAAAACTTTACAGGACCATCGGGCTGGTATATTTCATTATATAAAGGTGAAATTCTTTAATTATAACCAGCCAGTGGGGCCGGTTAGCTAGCTTTAGAACTATATTCAACCAGACAAGTTCTAAATTCACCAGCCACGGGCTGCCGGGCTTGTGGCAATTTCGAGCCTTGCATGTGCATTTTGATACACTCTCTGATACTAAAATATACAGCCCAGGTGTATATATCGCTCTGTGGGATTATATGAACAGGGTAAAAGTCTCTCAACTATGGATTACCTAGGGTCAATTTCACATAACCTATTTTCAGGTTAACTAAACTTTTCAAATTTTAGGGCCTGCAATGGCATGTGTGACTATCAAGCGCAGGCATTATAGCTAGCAAGATTTATGGCTATATTGGCAGGTGACCAATCACAAACTCTCTACAAACTCATTATCTCTTCACGAACAGACCTGTATACTGAACTGTTGAAGTTGTAGGTAGGGTAGAGTTATCTTCTCATAGTCCTTGGCAGTCTCTTCTACCACATACACTTCCTGGACTGTGTACTTCTTTACATGCTTCTCTGTGGCTGGATAGATCACTGTGGCCTTCACAGCTGAAGTAGAATGTAGGTCAACTGATGGTCAGAATTCAAGTATTGTAGCCTATGAAGTTACAATCAAGTCGCATTTTAAAGTCTCTCAGTTTTAAAGTTGAATTGCAAAAGAATTTAAATATTTAATATAACATTGCCGAAGACAGAGCCAGGTCTTCGATTGAGTAAATGCAGGAGTCAAACAAAATCCTCCCCCCAACAAACCCCAACCTCGGAAAAGTAACTGGGCTTAGAGGGGGATTTACCTGGGAATTCACAATTTTATTTCTCAGAAGATGTCAATCAGAGCTAGGTAGGCTACCATTCAAATTTGATATTTGAAAATCAATGCTCACATTCTGGTTACATAGTTTAGACAGCAACGATTCACTCGTTCATGATATTTACATGAACACCACTCACTTTAGCAAGTGAACTGGGTTTCTAAAAAACATACTTGAGTGACCAATGTGATCTTAGTTACCTCTTCAAAATCCAGGATTCTGTTGATGTATCTAAATTTGATGTCATTAATATCACCAACAGAATCTGTGATATGGAAAAACAGAATATAGTTGGCTCAATTACGTCTTCAAAGAAACTCAATGTACTATCTTCTTTAACCTCTCATTTTACTGGTGGTAGTTATGTAGATTTACTACAGGACCGGTAGGAGATTGTGAGGAGTACAATCTGTAAATATAGAATCTCTACCCATAAATTGAAGATCGAAAGAGGGCGGTATGTCAATAAACACACTGATAGGTATGTAAGCAATGTTTCTCAAATTCAATCGAGGATGAATGCCATTTCCTTTTTGACTGTCTAAAATATCTTAATGTTAGAAATACTTTCAAATACTCAAACATTCTTATTCTTTTAATAGACTCAGTAGGCCTAATGCAGGAGTCAAGCGAAACCTCCACGCCCCCAAACTCGCGGTTTAGTGGGAACTTAGCATATGAGAGTTGTTGAAATGCTTCAATACCCTACCCCCTGGGGCCTGTCGTTAGCTGGTGAAATTTACACCTCGGATTTTGAACACTGAAGGGGTGAGATAAATCAAGGCAGGTTCGAAGTGGGAACGTAGAAATTGACTGGATAAAATGAAGATGCAGGGAGTGACGCTTTCACACGTATTCAGTCCTGTTTATGTTTCAGTTAATATTTCTTTTACCTAGGGATGGGACAGAAATTGTATTTGGTTTAGGTGGGGATTCACTTCAATGTTCTGCAACGTACTGTCAGATATTTTCGCATTGATTAATAAATATAACCTTATGAACAATTATTGATTCGGACCGGGAGTCGAGGGGTCGAGCTTAATGGGGGATAACCTGGGGATTCACAACATGTTTACCCTCCAGGGAGTGCATCTTCATTTTATCCAGCCAATTTCTACGTTCCCACTTCGAACTTCCCTGATATATCTGGACCCCTTCAATGTTCAAATAACTTATAAATAGACACGAGACGTCATTGACCTCGGAAACATTTGAAATTCGAAATGGGTCGCACAAGAGCGTTATTGATTGGCTGACCTAATTAGTGGGCACCATATTAGGAGGAAGGACGCCGCTAATGGAGGATGATGTCACCCTACGTGACTTCACTCGCAATCGATGTGTACGTTCTGATTGGTTCTGAGCAGTGTGTTGGTTATTTTTGAATGTTCTAATCTGTGTTGTATTTGACTGTATGACCAGCCAGTGATGACTGTGTAGTTGTCAATAAAATTTATAATTTCTCCATCTAGTTGATAATGCAGCAAATTTTTACGGTAGTTGAGCACACAGGGGCTCGTTACCGTTGTTAATCGAGTTGATTACAGGGTGGTGGGGGGATGGTCGGGGTAGGGAATAAATGGGCCCCATTTATTCCCTACCTCGACCCTCCCCCCCCTCCCCCTACCAATTTATTCCCTACCTCGATCCCCCCCTCCCCCTCCCCGGCCCCTGTAATCAACTCAAGTGCGGTAACCAATTAACAACGGTAACGAACCCCTGTGGCTGAGCAGTACCATTTATGTCGGGTTGAGGGAAGACATCGTAAGTGGAGTAGATGTCGTTCTGCAGCGTCTGTTTCAAGCTCGTGTCCTTTGACAACAGCTGAGCGGCCTTGTCCGCACAGAATGGGGTTTTCTCCAACAGGACGACGGCCTTGTCTTCACTCCCGGAAAAACGACCCTCCACAAAAAATATCTTGCCCTGTGGATTTTCGTTCAATATATTCACAAGCTCAAACCCATCAAAATTTTCCCTGGATGTTCCATTTGCTGATTTTTCTTCTTTGTCTCCCGAACTGTCAAGTTTTGGAGCTTTACACGGCGGTTCATCGCTCTGGTCTTTCGCTTCAAAATTTCCGCGCACTTCTCCGCTTGCAGCCATGCTTGCCTGGTTGTCCCCCTACCGGCCATGATAATTACCTCCCCTGTCATCACACCACGCTTCACCGGCAATGGGAATGAAGAGTTAAAAACACACATACGCTAACGTGACGGTGTCAATTCAAACACCATCTTTCAGGACATGAATTCCACGGAAAACTGAGCGAACATCGCTAAAAAACATACTTTTTCACAGACAATTCAATCCACATTTTCCATTGGCAATACATCAGTTGGCTATATATACAGTTCCTGTCAAATGCATATATGTTTACTAAAGCCCCGTTCACATGCACTTTTACTCACGTATGCAAATTTGCACCCTATGTAAAAAAATACACATGTGTATTTCTTGTCATGTGAACGGAAATACACATGTATGTAAATTTGCACTTTGAGTTTATTTGCATCTGGTCAAGAGCAGGTGCAAAAGTATATTTGCACATGTGTAAATATACACATGTGTATTTTTACACAGGTGAGTAAATTGTGTGCATGTGAACGGGGCTTATGTTTTCAAATTTGATATCATGCTAAGTAAAATACAACTTTTCTACCTTGCTGAAAGTATAGAATTTCCGAGTTGGTCAGGTTGATGAAATATTGAAAAAATAATTCTCACATAATTCACGTCTTCTCTTTTATTGGTGTGTTCCCAGAGATTGCATAAAGCGAATTTTGCTATTCACTTTATAATATCTGGTAGGTAGAGGAAGAAATTATACTGCAAAGGCATAGTTCAAGTTCAAGTTCGGTTCGTAATTTCCCCCTTTGAGAGAGGCACCTCCTTACATATTAATATACAATCAATTAAGAACCACTCAACATTTTATAGCTCAACTATCGTGCTGTGAAGTGAACATTTATTATACAATTCTACAATTGGACGAACTACTATCCTGAAAGTACATTTATACAATTCTACAATTTGGACGAACTGCCATCCTGAAAGTGCTGTGATAGTCATATCATATCATTTGAAAAGATCAGGGACGGCGGAACATGTGGGAGGGCGAGTGGGCCACATTCTCGCGTACCAGCGTAACCTCTAAGCGAGGTTTGAGATTTGCCTGGACTTGTGAAGATGGTGGGCCATGCCCCCCCCCCCCCAATATTTTCATCAAAAACAAAAACAAAAACGACAAAAAAAATGCATTGAATGCAGACTTTACTTTCCAATAAGCATGAATGGCATCCTTGCTCATTCACACCCATTTAGCTGAAATGTGCTCGGCTCTCCAACAAGTAGAACAAATCTGTGTTGGTGGCATGATCAAAACATCTTGGACCATCCGATTGAAATGATGTGTATTTAATACTTAAATTATTTCTACTTCGGATTATCCTCATTTGCTTGACTGCGAATATTTAAATAAAATGTTGTGAGGAAAAACAAAACAGGAAAAGCAGGATACAAGACTCCTGGTACTTAAGGGGGCCTATAGGCGGTCCCTGGACCCTCACCTGCCTGTTTGAATAAATAAAAGCCAGTGAAGAGTTTTATAATGAAAAGTGATTAATTCATCAGTGACATTTATATTTAAAAAAAAAGAAAAACAAAGGCATGTTGATCATCTGATCAATAAAACTTACATTGCGTTATATATTAAGTTTGTTTTCTCTTCTCTGTGTGGTTTACTATATATTTCATGTATTATGCAATATAAAAGTTGCTTTCTTTTCTCATCATGGTTTTAGTCGAACGAGTCATTCAAACACAGATTTAGACCCGAAGGACCTCTTGGGCCAAATAGATTTTCCAGCAGTGGAGATAGGGCCTATATACTGCCACCACACCAGGTTATATGTATTTTTGGTCCAAGGGGTCTTTCGTGAGTAAAATGTGTGTTTAAATGACTCGATTTAGACGCACGAAACAGCACATGCTGCGGATTTCAATTTCATGGTATAACTATAACGCAATCGAGCTAGAACTTTCACAAATTGTGTACATATATTTTCTCTTGTCGTTAGCCTACATTAAAACACAATTATTTTTAGGGCACTTTATTTCTTCGATTTCAATCGCACCAGCTATAGGACAAAATCACTCTTTATCGTACCATCTCCTTTCTCGACTCTCTATGTTACAATTTCTCATCAGGACCCTATTAACTGTTTTGGTTCATTAATAATATGGGTGTTCAAGAAAACCGATCGGCCAATATAATAATGTCGGGAGCCATAAAGCATTCTTTATAGCTCTACTACATACATGGAATGTTTCTTTGTTTATAGAGTTGCTTTTAATTTCTGATTAATAATATCCATGTGAAATTTGGCAACACAAATATATCAACAGCATATAGGTATTCCAATGAGTACTAACTGTGCACACCTTTTGGCTGCCCCAAGTAGTAATAAAGGCTGATCTTCGCGAACATTTAGGGGGAGGTAACTCTTACACACGGAGTCACGCGGATGTGACGCATGGTTATCTCCCCTGATTTGAACATTTCTCTCCGAAATAGGTGCTTAGATACGCTTCAGTTACTTTAATGTTAAAATCTACGGGATTGTCAGAGAAATTCGCGCATGCATCCCTTCAATGCATTAATTCTGCAGTTCTATTTAATTCTGCATTTCTGTTGGAGGGTCAGAATTCATATTGAAAAAAGAAAATGGCCGTCCATGCTTCTGTATGCTTGACATGAGTGGTCAACTAAATTTTAGTATAACATTGACTGAATTAGTTCTCAAATAAAAATGCTGATAATGGGTCGAATAATCCAATCGAAGAATTCAAATTCCTTTAGCTGACCTATATATTTGACCCAGGTGTCATGTCTTTTTCTTAAATTCCCCCTGCGTAAAAGGAGCAAGAAATCAGCTCGCCTATCGTAGGACTCGTTTTCCTCATATTGGGAAACAAGTGAGAAATGACTACATTGTAGTCAAAACCTGCGGCAGTGGCAATAATACAGTGAAAGACATATCAGCGGAGGTAGTGGTAATTGTACAAAAAAGCGCCATCTGCCAGTGTTTTTATGCGAATGGAAGTAATTTTCAACTTGTAACCCACAATTGTAGGGATTGCGTAATAGTTCTGATACCATATATATATATTCACTTTCCCCATTCAAAATCCGACGATTTGACAGACGAACTCACCATGATCGCTTTGGCAATGTTTTGGTACAAGTATCGTGTATGCCAAGTTTCAAAACATTCGGTTCAGTCGTTACTTTTTGCAAATCAAAAAGGCTTTCAAATATTTGGAAATCCAAACAAATTTCGAGGATTTAGTCATAGCGCGAAACATTTGCGTACACTTCGCCATCCATAAGATGGCTTGCGAATCGTGTGTCTCCATTATCGCGGAGCGATATCCGGTATATTACCGGATTCTGTTCGGCCTTCATCCGGCAGAGAACAGACTCGTTAAATCTGATAAATTACAGGCTTTCATACCATTTCTGAAACAGATATTGCCTGGGCTTACAAAATATATAGGTATGAATAACTTTCGTATCATACAAGAGGTGTGGTGGATCTGTAATTTTGAACAAGTAGAACATCACATGACTCGAAAATGGCGAGTTACGTTGGGGTTACGTCGGTAGACTTTTGCTGATTGGCTGACGAAGTCACGTGGTATTGATTCCCTCTTGCACTTGCCGAAAGTAGGCTGAAAATGGATACACACGATCCCAGGGTCAGTCTTACCGCGTATAGATGACCGAGATGGTTACAGGTTGAGCGCGAAAATCTGCGCTCTTCAGTCTCCCTTCTCGCTTAATTTGCCGATCAAAATGGAAAATTTATATTCCCTTCAAAGTTATTTTTCAATAAATTTAGTATCAGGTCTATCACTTCGATCTGTGAAACTACGGAATGGGATTTAAGGCTTTATCGAACTGTCCAAGAGGCATAATGACACTTTTTCACTATTCAAATTGAGGCCTGTTACAGTCTTGATATTCGATTAAAATAATTAATTAGGTTTCTGCATTTACGTTCATTATGATCTGCGAACTAAATTCCTTGCCACTATTTTCCACGCAGCAAGTCAATACCAAGACATGGTTTGCTTCTTCTATATAAATGATTAACTATTTCATTCTTAGGAAATATCATCTCATCTGACATGTTCGGCCAAGCCTTTTCGAAGGTTGCTAATTTTATTAATTTCTTTTCTTTAAAATCAAATTCTGCAAACAAGAAACATTTCTAGACAGTATCTATGGATATCTTCCTATACTCAATTCGCGAATATGTTTGTCACTAAGTCATTCCGAAGGTGATTCAAGTGCGAAGTTTCGGGGCTAGTTCACTAAACAAGGTCTGTGCGTAAGAGAATGATGTCGAATTCTCGTTATTATCTATTGATACATCAAATTGTTGCATTCGCGAAAATGACTGCCAAGTTAAAGTCAATGCGAAAGGTATCTAAGTATCAAAATCAAACCCAAAAACCCCTCCAGGAAAACAAAGGCCCTAGCTTCTGGCCACGAGGTCAACTAGATCGTTTTTATGGCCAGTATCTGCTATATATGACGTAATTCCATTCGTAAAACTGATTGACAAAGTAACGTATAGAATTTTGTATAGAACCAGTAAATTTCTAGCAGAAATGGGCTCGAACTTGAGAGAATGATGTCAAATGCAATATGTTTCTGCGCATTGTCTGCTGATACACATAAGTATTGAATTTACGGAAGTGATTAATGCTATTCTAAAGGGATTCTGAGTGCGGAAGAGGACGGGAACATCAATACCAGCGAATCAAGGCCCTGGCTTGCGAGAATGAGGATAGAGAGGCTGTGTTCCGAAATAGAATCATTCAAAATAGCTATTTGCCAAATGTCATGCTTGTAACCGAAAGTGCACAATATAACTGCACGACTGCGAGGTATTGTTCGCGCACAGGGGTGTCTAACTCATTAAATACTACATAGTCATTTCTGTCTCTTCCAAGTGGGCTACCATTTGAAATTGTCCGGTAATGAGTGAGTCCATCTGAATCCTTTCGTCGGCAAAATAAGCATTCAAGATTCAAGATTTTATTGTACAAACACCAGTCAAAGGCAGAGTACAAAATTTTAAGAGGAATACAACAAGAGAAACAATTGAACAGTGACATGAATATTAATATTTATATATATGTTATATCTGAGAGATATGTTATATCTGAGTGTTACCGTTGATATTAGAACCTTGATTTTTGGCATGAAGGTGCATTAGGGGACTGTTACCAGCATGTTTCGAGCTGACCTACTTTTGATGAAAATTTCTGGTGATTTTTAATTAAAATCACTGGTGAAACTAACTTGAGCCGTGCCCATCTTAATATAGGCAGGATTTCAACTGGGGGTCCAAGAGTTCAGCGTGCGTCGGAGTCCTAACGCATACCCTACTTCTTATGTCCTGTGACGTTATTCACACTGGGCATGAAGGTGCATTAGGGGACTGTTGCCAGCATGTTTCGAGCTGACCTACTTTTGATGAAAATTTCTGTTGAATTTTGATTAAAATCACTGGTGATTCTAACTTGGGCCGTGCCCATCTTAATATTGGCAGGATTTCAGTGCGTGTCGAAGTCCTAATGCCTACCCTACTTTGTAGGTCCTTTGGCGTTATTCACACTATTCTCATGTATAATAAATCCAATCCGGAAATTAACGAAGCAATAATTCATTCCACCGAATATAGTTGCAAATGAATTCAAACGCGCTTGAATACAGTGTTGTCATGTGAGATTGGAGGTTGAAAAGAAAAGTGTGGCAGAGATCACACTCTCTTAGCGCATGTGCATTTCAAAAAGTCACAAGAAGAAGAACAACAACAACAACAACAACAACAACAACGCGAGCCTCCCGTAGACCGAGTGGCAGCTGCCAGCCAACATTCAAGAGGAGCCCGTTCAAGAGGAGACCCAATATTCACGAGGGGACCCGGTTGTGACGTAGCCGCGTACTGCGCAATAATGCGCACATTATGTACTCCAGCGTAGGATATATGCAGGGAGTTCGTCCTATCGTGAGGCGTGTTCAGCTGTCACCTTCAGCTGTGTCTGTTTCTGTTTAACGGGCTATGGCAACAGTACTGGCCAGCGTATATTCACATGATTCACGAGCAGGCACATTCACCAGCAGTGCCGTATTCACCAGCGGGGCTGGGAAGATCTCCACGATTGTGGCAGTATTAATCCAAATCCAAAATTTTGTAGGTCCAATCATGGAGCCTACTATGCTCCATGGTCCATGCAATAAAGGTATTTCTGATGTTTTAACAGTATCGCCCGTCAGTTTAAGTAGGTTATACATGAGAGTGAACAAGCATATTATAGGATGAAATTACATACGTATGTATAGGTGGCACAAATAACTGATTTTAGACTAAAAAAAATAATCAACTTTACAAATGATGAAAGCTAGTGTTTGTAGACCATATCGTACACATAACATTAGCCTAACTCTTACCTTAATTTTTTCTATATTTAGGAAAATTGGTCATAATTCAAAATATAAGTACCGGTAGCCATTAAATAATTACTCAATTAAGAAGAAAAAGTCTGCATTGGTCATCAGCATTCAATGGGAAACGTACAGAAACTTTTTTGAAGATTGGAGCGGGAACATGTTGTTTCTCTAAACGTAAAAATGTCTTGAAATAAACAAATATTCTGAAATTTGTACATGTGTTATGCAGATTGTTGGGCTATAGATTCAGTTAAAAAGATTTCTAACTGTCAAATTTCAATTTTGACAAAAAATAATCTTAAATGATGTTCACAAAGGCTTTAATAATTTCACATGTTCCAGCTATACAGTTCCGCAAATAATTTATTGATCATATCATATCTTACCATATTTCAGATCTAGTTAATCAGAAATAACATTCTGTCTACCCGGATATTATGAGAAAAAAAAAATAGTTCTGGTCCTAAGTTATTTTTTCACAATTAAGATGCTGCGAATTGACAATGTTCACAACGTGTTTGAAAATTTCGTTCAGATGTTGATTGCACAGTAATAGCATTAAAACAGCCGGACTTAAAAAAAAAATCAGTAATAACATTTTTCCAAAACATGACAGGCTAAATAATAGCCCTTGGTCGTAAGATTACGGCTATAATAAGGAAAGTCGAAATGCAATTTATGATTGGAAAAAATGGTTGATTATAGGCCGGTTTTGGGGGGGGGCGGAGGAGCAATATGTTCCTCTATACCAAACTTTCTGTCCTATTTCCGAAACGCCAAATACTTGAAAGCCGATACTCCATGACTTTGTAGCATACAATATTGGAGTCATTTTGATCCTATTTGCATGACCCTCCGAGCTTCTGATTATGGGTAAATTTAAAATGGCGACCGTATCTAACAGTCTAACAGGAAAGTGATGTTTTCGTCATTTTTGTTCAAAATTTCTGCTTTTCTGTGAGGAAAAGTGGACAAAAACTATTTTATTTCACATCAGACTATTACTTACTAATTTATCTTGCAGCTATTGCCGAGAAATGGCAAAGGTAAAATACATCGGAAAATATGACCGGAAAATCGACCAAAAAATTATTATCTTTTTTAAAATGACGTCACTGGGACGTCATCACATTGGCTATCTTGGATATTTTTACCTTTCTGATAGAGCTTGACCCAAGGGTATATAGTGTGGTAAGTTTCAGCCCCTAGCTCAAGGGATAAGGAAAATATTTAAGGAGGAGAGAAGCAGGTCCCCAAATCCCCAGGCCAGATAGTGTTAATAGGCCATTTGCCCGTTCTGCTATCTTCACAGAGCAATCCGGGTGTATTCATTGCGTAGCGGATATGCACAAAATGTACATGGGACTGTTTCACACCCTTTTCCAAATTTCGAACTAAATATAATATATAGTTCTCCTTGCACTCCGTTCAATTTATAGTACGAACACACTGCAAAATATACTTTTTATTCGCCCTTTATTATAACTCTGTGCCTTTTGACAACATACCCGATATTTAATCGGAATTGTATGAATACTTTGCAGTACCCATACCCCCGCGAGAGCCTTTGGAATACGTATGTTTCAACGAACTGGAATGCAAATTGAATTTATCTAAAATTTTAATGTATGCGATTCATGTGAATATAGTTTCATCACATGAAATAATAAGTCCTACATTATATGACCTTGTCACCGGTCATATATTTGAAAGAAAAGTTATTACCCTTCCCATAGTGAATATATATTTTTCCCTTGAGTATAAATAAAATGTATATGAAGGTCTTTCAAAATGGTTATTAATCCACGAAAAAGAGGTTGAATAGCGCGATCGGAATAGTGCGATCAGGGAAATTTTTGTATCATTTCAGTATACAATTCAAGGTAAACATTCACGAGGGGGACCTATCCACTATATCCCCTCAATATATGATGAACATTCACCAGAGGCCCATCCCCTATCCCCTCAATATAGCTGTAAGTTGAACATTCACCAGGAAGACCTTCCTGCCTTTAATACATGTATACCTAGAAGATGAACATTCACCAGGCAGACCGTTATCCATCACCTAAATTTACCCATAAGGTGAACATTCACCAGGAGGACCGTTATCCATCACCTAAATTTACCTATAAGGTAAACATTCACCTGGAGGTCCGTCATCCATCCTCGTAATTTACCTATAAGATAAACATTCAACAGGAGGACCGTTATCCATCATCGTAATTTACCTATAAGATAAACATTCAACAGGAGGACCGTTATCCATCATCGTAATTTACCTATAAGATAAACATTCAACAGGAGGACCGTTATCCATCATCGTAATTTACCTATAAGATAAACATTCAACAGAAGGACCGTTATCCATCATCGTAATTTACCTATAAGATAAACATTCAACAGGAGGTCCGTCATCCATCCTCGTAATTTACCTATAAGATAAACATTCAACAGGAGGACCGTTGATCATCATCGTAATTTACCTATAAGGTCAACATTCAACAGGAGGACCGTCATACATCCTCGTAATTTACATATAAGATGAACATTCAACAGGAGGACCGTTAACCATTATCGTAATTTACCTATAAGATGAACATTCAACAGGAGGACCGTTAACCATTGTCGTAATTTACCTTTAAGATGAACATTCAACAGAAGGACCGTTATCCATCATCGTGAACATTCAACAGGAGGACCGTTACCTATAACCAGGTGAACATTCAACAGGAGGACCGTTATCCATCCTCGTAATTTACATATAAGATGAACATTCAACAGGAGGACCGTTGCCCTTCACCTTACAGGTGAACATTCAACAGGAGGACCGTTATCCATCACCTTACAGGTGAACGTTCAACAGGAGGACCGTTATCTCTCCACCTACAGGTGAACATTCAACAGGAGACCGTTACCATCACCTTACAGGTGAACATTCAACAGGAGGACCGTTATCCATCACCTTACAGGTGAACATTCAACAGGAGGACCGTTATTCATCACAGAATACTCAACAGGAGGACCGTTGTCCATCACCTTACAGGTGAACATTCAACAGGAGGATCCATCACCTTACAGGTGAACATTCAACAGGAGGACCGTTATCCATCACCTTACAGGTGAACATTCAACAGGAGGACCGTTATCCATCACCTTAATATACATATTAGGTGAACATTCAACATGAGGACCGTATTATCTATCACCTCAATATACCTAAAAGTTGAACATTCAACAGGAGGACCGTTATCTATTACCTCAGTAAGAGAGGGCCGTTCTCTTTATTCAATACACCGATACCTATAATGTGAACATTCAACAGGAGGGCCGTTTATTATAGCTTCAGTAAACATATAAAGTCAGCATTCACCAGGGGTGCGGTTTTATATATCTTCATTCCGTATATAAAGCGAACATTCACCAGGAGGACCGTTCACTACCACTTGAGTATACCTATAAGGTTAACATTCACCAGGGGGCCGTTGTCCATCACCTAGTAGGACCGTTTCCTATCCCTTCAGTATACATGTTCTCTTTCACTTCAATGTACCTACAAGGTGAACATTCATCAGGAAGACCGTTCTCTATTACCCCAATGAACATATAAAGTGAACATTCATCAAGAAGACCGTCCTCTATTACCCCAATAAACATATAAAGTGAACATTCATCAGGGAGACCGTTCCTATTACTTAGATATACCTGTTCTCTATTACCTGAAGATACCTGTGAACTTTCACCAGGGAGACCATTCTCTATCATTTCGATATGCCGATAACGTGAACATTCACCAGGAGGGCCGTTCTTGATAGATAACGGTTCTCCTGTTGAATGTTCACCTAAAAGGTATACTGAGGTGACACATAATGGTCCTCCTGTTGAATGATCACCTGATATGTATACTGAGGTGATAGATAACGGTAATCCTGTTGAATGTTCAGATGATGTGTATACTAAGGTGGTAGATAACGGTCCTCCTGTTGAATGTTCACCTTATAGGTATTCTGAGGTGATGGATAACGGTCCTCCTGTTGAATGTTCGCCTGATATGTATATTGAAGTGATGGATAACGGTCCTCCTGGTGAATGTTCACCTGTAATGTGATGGGTAACGGTCCTACTGTTGAATGTTCACCTGTAAGGTGATGGACAACGGTCTTCCTGTTGAATGTTCACCTGTAAGGTGATGGATAACGGTCCTCCTGTTGAATGTTCACCTGTAAGGTGATGGATAACGGTCCTCCTGTTGAATGTTCACCTGTAAGGTGATGGACAACGGTCTTCCTGTTGAATGTTCACCTGTAAGGTGATGGATAACGGTCCTCCTGTTGAATGTTCTTACCCTGTAAGGTGAGAGATAACGGGCCCCTCCCTTGTTGAACGCGTTCACACCTGTAAGGTGATGGATAACGGTCCTCCTGTTGAATGTTCACCTGTAAGGTGATGGACAACGGTCCTCCTGTTGAATGTTCACCTGTAATGTAGATGGATAACGTCCTCCTGTTGAAATGCTCTACCCGGTGGGTGTGATGGATAACGGCCCCTCTGTTGAATGCGTTCACCTGTAAGGTGATGGATAACGGTCCTCCTGTTGAATGTTCACACCTGTAAGTGGCAGAATGAACGGTCCTCCTGTTGAATGCGTTCTACCTGTGGTGATGGACAACGATCTTCCTGAAAGAATGGCACCACCTGTAAGGCAGATGGATAACGGTCCTCCTGTTGAATGTTCACCTGTAAGGTGATGGACAACGGTCTTCCGGTTGAATGTTGTAAGGTGATGGATAACGGTCCTCCTGTTGAATGTTCACCTGTAAGGTGATGGATAACGGTCCTCCTGTTGAATGTTCACCTGTAAGGTGATGGATAACGGTCCTCCTGTTGAATGTTCACCTGTAAGGTGATGGATAACGGTCCTCCTGTTGAATGTTCACCTGTGAGGTGATGGATAACGGTCCTCCTGTTGAATGTTCACCTGTAAGGTGATGGATAACGGTCCTCCTGTTGAATGTTCACCTGTAAGGTGATGGATAACGGTCCTCCTGTTGAATGTTCACCTGTAAGGTGATGGATAACGGTCCTCCTGTTGAATGTTCACCTGTAAGGTGATGGATAACGGTCCTCCTGTTGAATGTTCACCTGTAAGGTGATGGATAACGGTCCTCCTGTTGAATGTTCACCTGTAAGGTGATGGATAACGGTCCTCCTGTTGAATGTTCACCTGTAAGGTGATGGACAACGGTCCTCCTGTTGAATGTTCACCTGTAATGTGATGGATAACGGTCCTCCTGTTGAATGTTCACCTGTAAGGTGATGGATAACGGTCCTCCTGTTGAATGTTCACCTGTAAGGTGATGGATAACGGTCCTCCTGTTGAATGTTCACCTGTAAGGTGATGGATAACGGTCCTCCTGTTGAATGTTCACCTGTAAGGTGATGGATAACGGTCCTCCTGTTGAATGTTCACCTGTAAGGTGATGGATAACGGTCCTCCTGTTGAATGTTCACCTGTAAGGTGATGGATAACGGTCCTCCTGTTGAATGTTCACCTGTAAGGTGATGGATAACGGTCCTCCTGTTGAATGTTCACCTGTAAGGTGATGGATAACGGTCCTCCTGTTGAATGTTCACCTGTAAGGTGATGGATAACGGTCCTCCTGTTGAATGTTCACCTGTAAGGTGATGGATAACGGTCCTCCTGTTGAATGTTCACCTGTAAGGTGATGGATAACGGTCCTCCTGTTGAATGTTCACCTGTAAGGTGATGGATAACGGTCCTCCTGTTGAATGTTCACCTGTAAGGTGATGGATAACGGTCCTCCTGTTGAATGTTCACCTGTAAGGTGATGGATAACGGTCCTCCTGTTGAATGTTCACCTGTAAGGTGATGGATAACGGTCCTCCTGTTGAATGTTCACCTGTAAGGTGATGGATAACGGTCCTCCTGTTGAATGTTCACCTGTAAGGTGATGGATAACGGTCCTCCTGTTGAATGTTCACCTGTAAGGTGATGGACAACGGTCTTCCTGGTGAATTGTATATTGAAATGATAGAGAAATGTCCCTGATCGCGCTATTCAGCCTTTTTTCGTGGATTAATAACCATTTTGAATGACCTTCATGTACATTTTATTTATACTGAAGTGAAAGATATACATACAGTATGGGTAGGGTAATAATGTTTTTGCTTTTTTTTCAAATTTATGACCGGTAACAATGTTAAATAATTATGTACGTTTTTTTCTCATGTGATAAAACTTTATTTACATAAGTCGCATGCATCAAAATTTCAGATAAATTCAATTTGCATCCCAGTTCGTTGAAACATACGATATGATTGAAAGAGGAATCTCTTTTCAAAAATAGAAAAAGGATTGCATATTTTAAAGGCTCTCGCGGAGGACGAGGTATGGGTGCTGCAGTTAAAGTACTCGTACAAATTCGGGATTAAATGTCGGGTATGTTGTCAAAAGGCACACAGTTAAATTAAAGAACGAATGAAGTCTGTACTATCAAGAAAACGGGGTACGAGGAGAACTATATATTATATTTATTTCGAAATTTGGAAAAGGGTGTGAAACAGTCACTTGTACATTTTGTACATATCTGCTACACAATGAATATACCCGGCATTGCTCTGTAACGATAGTAGAACTGGCAAATGGTCTATTAACCCTATCTGGCCTTGGGATTTGGGGACCTGTCAATGCCTTGGGGAGGGGGGGGGGAGGGGATCTGACTCCCTGCTCTCTTAAATATTTTCCTTACCCCTTGAGCTAGGGGCTGAAACTTACCACACTATACGCTTGGGTCAAGCTCTATCAGAGATGCAAAAATATCCAAGATGGCCGATGTGATGACATCACAGTGACGTCATTTTCATTTTCTTGTCGATTTTTCTGTCAGATTTTCCGATTTATTTTATCTTTGCCATTTCTCGGCAAAAGCTGCAAGATAAATTTGTAATTAATAGTCATATGATAGATGTGAAATAAAATCGTTTTTGCTCACTTTTCCTCACAGAAGAGCAAAACTTTTGAACAAAAATGACAAAACATCACTTCCCTGTCACCCCACACGGTCACAATTTTGAATTTACCCATGATCCTCTGCTAGGAGGTTCATGCAAATAGGACCAAAATGACCTTAATATGGTATGCTACAAAGTCATGGAGTGTCAGCTCTCAAGTATTTGGCAGAAATAGCTAGGACACAAAGTTTGATAGGGGACCATATTGACCCTCCCTCCCCCCCCCAACCGGCCTATAATCAACCATTTGTTTTCCAATCAAAAATCCAGTTTCGAATATCCTTATTATAACCATAATCTTACGACCAAGGAATATTATTTAGCCTATCCTGCGTTGAAAAACGTGTTGTTTCTTGTTTTTTTAAACGTTCAAATATATCGAATTTAAAAAATAATGGCGGAGAAAACTACACACGTATTCAATTCTGGCTTTTTTGATACTATTATTGTGCAATCGACATCTGAATCGCAATTTCCAAAACACGTTGTGAACATTGTCAATTCGCAGTATCTTACTTGTGACAAATCTTAGAACCAGAATATTTTTTTTTCAAAATATCCAGGCAGATAAAAAGTTATTTCTCATTAACTAGATATGAAATATAGTAAGATATGATATCATCAATAAATTATTTGCAGAACTGGATAGCTGGAAATTATTTTAAACATGAAAGCCTTTGTGAATATCATTTAAGATTACCTTTTTAATTGAAATTTGATAATTAGAAATGTTTTTAACTGAATCTATAGCACAACAGTACACCTTAAAACGCAAATGTTACATTTAACATCTAGAGGGTTGGAGGAGAGAAAACATTTATAAAGTGTTGCTTCACCACTTTTAAGTGTAGGATGCAACAGCTTAATATGTTGCATTTAACACTTAAACGTGGTGAAACAACACTTTCTAATTTTTTTCTGAATTGTTTTTTTTGTTTTTTTTTAAGCCCTGGAACCAACCATTGGGCATTTATTCGTTGTTCTGGCTACGATTTTACAATACTACCTTTACAATGCCCACGTAGGCCCAGCTGGGTGGCAAAAATTATGTATATATACAAGAGATGTACATGAAATGGCTAACACCTTACATGTCATATTCCATCTATTTGCGGAATGCTAAAAGAAAAGAAATATATATACCCCCCCCCCGCATCCTCTTCCAAACAAAGACAACTAATATAAACATTCCCAGTAAATTAATGCTAATACCCCCCCCCCCCCCACCATTAAATTAACCCCCAAAATAAGACAGGCACCAGCAGGCGAAGTATTCAACACCAATGGTAACAAGAAAAATAAAAAGAAATCGACGCTAAGAATGAAAATGATTGACGACAGAGTTGTAATTTCTGGGTGGCTGGACACTCGTAGAGATAGGTTGGTGTACGTGCAGAATATGACACCAGAGAGAAACATCTGACGGACGAAGAACAGTCTAGTAGTATATCTTGTTACATTGTTGCTGCCGCAAGCAGCTGGACAGAATTATCGTCCATACATCGTGGAGATCTTTCCGGTCCTGCTGGTGAATACGGTCCTGCTGTTGAACGTGCCTGCTCGTGAATGTAGGCTGGCCAGTACTGTTGCACCTCGCTGGGGGTCTAATAACATTGGAGCCTGCGAAATGGAGCATGCGCTGTGGGGAGGTTGACAAAAAAGGTGGACATTTATCATTTGAGATTTCTCTTATGTTTAATTATTAGTATGAACTGAGCGTCACGGGTCAGTACAAAGGTACACATATACATAGTTGGAAACTACACGAACGTTGGAGATTTGAAACTCCAGGTATGTATTCTTGCGGGTCGGTTATTAGTGAACCGAGTGTTGTTGTTACTTACTTACTTATACTTGCTTACCAGTACTTGGTATACTTGGTTGGTAGCTTATCCCTCATCGGCTAGGGCCAGGGATCTCAAACGACTCTTAAAGGATGCCACACTTGGTGCAGATACTGTTGCTTCTGGGAGCGAGTTCCAATCATCAATGACACGGTGGGAAAAGAAGCTTTGACATATAGTTGTTCGAACACGTTTCTTATGGAGTTTTCTTGAGTGGCCTCTCAGTGCAATAAGTGGTGTACAAAAATAAAGTCGATCGGAACGTCTCCGTCTATCAGAAAGTGACAGTAATACAATCGGTTCCGGACAAAGTTTCAGACACCTCTTCTGCACTTTTTCCAACAAATTAATATCCTTTTTCATACTGGGGTTCCATACTGGAGAGCCATACTCTAATAACGGACGAACAAGAGAGCAATACAGAGAAGTAACCTTCTCTTTAGTAAAGTCTGTGAAGCAGCGTTTAATCATCCCTATCCTAGAGTTGGCTTTCTTAGCGATGGATTCCACATATTTTGACGATGACAGATCTTTAGACACAAAAACTCCTAAATCTTTAACTTGGTCAACAGTCTTGAGAAAGGTGTTATTCAAAGTGTAAACATAGCATTGACGAACCCGGAGTACTACACATTTCTCTGCATTGTAATTTAAGAGCCACTTTTTAGACCAAACTGCCAGGGCATTGAGATCTTTTTGGATTTTTTCACAGTCATCCTTAGAATTAGCTTTGTTGTACAATTTAGTGTCATCAGCGAACATTTTGGCGGTACCGGTTACTTCTGAAGGTAAGTCGTTGGCATACAACAGGAATAAAATGGGCCCAATAATGGTACCCTGTGGGACACCACAGATAACGTTTCCCCAAGAGGAGACACCGTTTCGAAGAATCACCTTCTGTCGCCTACCAGATAAGAATGACGCCAACCAAGATAACACATTTCCATGTATTCCCAACTGCTCGAGTTTATAAGGCATTGATGGGGAACAGAATCGAATGCTTTAGCGAAATCCAAGTAAATAACATCTGTGCTCTCGCCTTTGTCTAAAGGTTCTGTCCAGTCTGCCAGACACTCAAGAAGTTGGCTCACACACGATCAGGAGCCCTGGAATCCATGCTGTTCACACGAGTTATTTATATGTACGTGGGACCACAACGAGTCCAAAATTATACGCTCAAGTAGTTGACAGATCTGACTTGTAAGCGAGACTGGTCTGTAGTTGTTAGGTTGAGTCCTATACCCCTTCTTATGCAGTGGACATGCTTTAGCGTCTCTCCAGTTTGTTAGGATCTGTCATCGATATTACCCCGAAAAAGATGATTTTGTGGTCTAAACTAATTAATGGGTAGTATTTCTGGCTATCATGAACTACAATATGAATTCAAACTTCGGAACACAGGAGCAAAAACAGAATTCGACTCCGACCACCGCACATGCGTCCTTCATCGTTGTAGGGCCTACGTTGTTGAAGAGTATTTTGATTAGTGCTAAAACTTTGATTATTAAGTTGTATAGCCCGCCTAAACGCGTATTATGTGATAACGATTTCCGACCGTTTGTGTCTGTTCTATATCTGAGACAGTTTTTCAGGTACAGTTCCATTTTTGTATGAGTGGATACTCTTGGGGCAGAGGCGTATTTGGGTATATTGGATGCGTATCAACATGGTCTGGCCTACAAACTAGAAAATCATTGAACCGTTCGTGTTAGCCAAGTTGACATGGCTTCGTTCGTTCCTACTACGCCATGATGCATCTCAATGAACTTACGTGTACACTCCGGGATCACACGCCTCCATAGGTCGATCGGCTCTATCCGGCAATAAAACAACCCCTCCCAACTCTCTGTCCATTTGTTTTATCGAGTTCGACAAAGAGTTTCTTTGCCGTGAAGTGCTCATCCATCTGCAATCAGTCTTCAAACATCAACGGTCGGTTGATATCTCCGCCATTATATTCGTACGTATCACGTGATCAGCAACGTATCGTGCGGATCACGTGACCGGTCGTACGAAGATAATGGCGGAAGTTCAACCTGTCTTGGATGTTTGAAGACTGATTGCAGACGGATGAGCTCTTCACGGCAATCAAACTCTTTGCCGAACTCGATAAAACAAATGGACAGAGAGCTGGGATGGGTTGTTTTATTACCAAGTCGTGTGACCCCAGAGTGTACATGTAATTTCATTGAGAGGCATAATGACGTAGTAGAAACGAACGAAGCCATGTCAACTTGGCTACGTTCGTGTCCGGTCTCTATCTATGACAGTTATTTATCCCCAGTTGCAACTTACACTAGGTGGAGACGAGGTGTTGCGTATCAGAATTGAGGTCGAGGTCAGAGATCAAAGGCCAATGTGACCCGAAAACACGAATCATTGAAACCTTTTTTTTGTGAGAGGACGGAAAAGGTCGCGATGACTCCAATACCAGAGGAATTAAAAATTACAATTTTTGTGTCAGTAGATAGGGGTGGACGACTTGTCACGTACCAAACTTGAGGTCACGTTCAAATTATGGTTAAGGTCATTGTGACCCCGAAATCAGGAAATTTTTAATAGTCGCATTTTTTTCAGACAGTTGATAGATTAGGTTGAGACGATGTGTCACACACCAAAATCGAGATCAAGGTCAAAGGTCAAAATCACTGTGACCCCAAAATCAAGTCTCGATTTTTTTTGTATCTGTGGAAAAATCAAGGGTACGATGTGGCATGTACCAAAGTTTAAGGTCAAGGTCAAACTCACTGTGACCCCAAACTCAGGAAATGATTAAAAATCGACAAGATGACCTGATAACATATTGTCCATCCCCACCAAGATAGAAGTCACTGACAAAACTATATTGGCAAAGTGAGCGTACGTACATGTATGGTATTTCAATACGTACATGTATGGTATTTCAATTTGCAGTTTTAAATTACCCAAGCAATACCCTGACGTCATTATTTTCCCCACCTACTGAAAATACGATACTGTCCTGGATTAAGGTAAAACGGGGTAACTTTGACACAACTTTATCTCCAATCTGATTTGGAGACCAGAACCACACTATGTCAACACTGGGTACCATTAAGAGTCCACACTGGATACATTTGGACCTGTTAAAATTATTGTTGTGATAACCACAGATATTTATTGCATGTAAATTTGAAAAAGAAGAACATGTGTCAATGTTACCCCATTGTGAATGCCCTGGTGTAACACTGACATGCATCACCAAAGTCATAGCAAACCAGCTGGGGTAACTTTGACATGTTGAGCTGGGGTAACTTTGACATCATCATGGGAATCAATGGTGAACGTGGAGTCAAAGTTACCCCAAATACACAAAATTACTGAAAATAGTGGCCAGAAGAAAGAACTGAATAAAGCTACTATCAATGATTAGCACTTCTAAAATAGTATATTTTTACTATAAACTCAAAACATTGCAGCACTTCACCATAGAAGTTTTTGTGTCAAACTGTTATCAGTTAAACCAGTGCCAACTACATGTTAAGTGGTCATCTTATGAAGAGTGTCACATGGCTGGCCACCTACTCCCTGCTACCTCGGCAGATAACAGCATCTTATATATAAAGGTAGATAACTGTCTATGAGCTGTAACAATATGCTAATATAACAAAAAAAGTTGTCAAAGTTGTTCCACTGTCAAAGTTACCCCGTGTTACCTAACACTTCATATCCGACTTGTCTCTACGTTTCTTGCGGATATACGTGAACGGAACAACGGTTGAGTTTGGAAGGATATAAGCATAATGCGCATGTCAGGATGCCTTTACGTCACTAGTGATCAATGCAACAGCAACTGTGGAATTGGTGTATGGATAATGATAACTTCCGATGTTACACACCGCCGATAGACGAGGTGGGATATTTTAATCAAGATTTCTGTTTGTATTTTAACTTATGTAATGTAAGCTGTGAGCAATCTGCAGTTCCATGATGTCAAAAGATTAAAGATCATTAAATCATTTAAAAATTGTTTTGTCCGTCTGTCTGTCCATCTTGATGGATTATTGCCAGGGTTTCCAACTTCATATAACATACGCCACGGGCGATGAGGCAGAAGCCTATTGAAAATTACTGGCCTTTATCTATTTTATCATTGTCAAATTCTAGTATTGGTGATATCCTTTGAAGGATTACATTCTGTGATCTTCAGTGTGCAACTGGTGATTAACTGGAAAGCTTCTCAATTTGACTGACCAGTTCCCTTATGTATTAAAACACCATGACCATACATTATCAACATCTCAAAGGAAAATGGTCTGTTCTCAATTACCGCCTCAAGATGTCCGCTGATGGTTTCCACAAACCCCAGAAGAACCTTTCCCCCATACTCGTGTTGCGCATGAGTTAAGATAGATTATTGGTGGGTCTTCGTCTGACCAAAGACCTGACTGTATTTCTCTATCCATATATATAGAATATGGCCAGAAAATCCACGTAGTGTTACATGTTTCGAGCGGAGAGAAAAATTAATTGTTAAAAAGGGTATTGTGTCTTTTCAGACAAGGCTGCATTAGTTTCCTAGGGAACGAAATGGAAGATGTATCAGTAAAACGGGAGGATGTTGACCAAACGGACGAATCCGTGATAAAGGACGAATTATGGAGCCAAAGTACCAAGAATATGTCTTTGAAGGAGGAATTGTGGATCCAAGCTGGAATGTACAACCATGTAACAATAAAAGAAGAACCCGTAGTCGAGTTTGATGTACATGCAAATGGCCAGCCACTACAGAAGATCCTTAAACATAGATCGATTAAACAAGTAAGTCATACCAGGTGTATCCCGTGTATGTTCAGCTATAGCAAAGGTGACAACTCTTGCAAATATACATTATTTGATCAAATACTGACCACGAAGAAGACCGTGACATACTGATTTGTCAACACTACACAAGGATATAGCAAATCTCAATATTGAGAAACTATCCCGCACACGTTATGTGTTACATATTCTTATAATTTTGACCCATCCACTGTATCCGGTGGATACTTCATGTTGGGAGTTTTTGTGCAGCTGAAAAGACACAGGTCTAGACACATTGTTGTTCCCAGACTTGTCTAGTGTATCCATTGTCTTGTGGTTCTTACATGGAGTATGAACCCTGAATCCCTTCAACAACCACCCACACCCCCCGCCTAGTAACATAAGTAGCTCCAGAAAAATGTACATAAAATAGCCAAGGTCAAACTTGGATAGGTGACCGGACACTTTACTGGCTGGGCTGATAAGTGTCCAGGATAAAAGGAACTGCGAGCACACTCGTGGCCTGTGGCACATGTAGACACCGTCTTGATATGAGAGAAACATAATCGAAAAATACGTTAAATCATACGCACCCACCCACTCGCGTAAAATAGCCAATTCTTTCCATGGATAATAGCTTACAGTGATATACTGCTGATTCTTAAAATACTACGTTGACCTTGTCAGATAGTCCAATCATGATAACTAGACTGATTGTTTTGATCTTCCAGGAGTTTCCGGGCACATGCAGTGATACCGAGCAGACCAGACTTGAGGATGATACAACTCCGGTGGAAAAACCTTTTCCTGTGAACCTGTATCGGGTCAATAATGTGTGCAGAAATTATACTCAGCTGAACACTGACTGTTCCATCCCAGACACCACCTCCTTGACACATATCCTGGAAACCCAAAATGCAGGCCAGAACAATGATAAGCTAGACCATGAGAGACAACATACCGGCGAAAATCCATACGAATGCACATTATGTCCGTATAGTTGTACCAAGAAAATTAATAGGCAGAGACATCAGAGAATTCACACGGGTGATAAACTATACATATGTTCAGTATGTCCGTATAGCTGTGTCCGGAAAGGCAATCTACCGCAGCATGAGAGAACTCATACTGGTGAAAAGCCATACATATGTTCTATATGCCCGTACAGCTGTTTGCTTAAAAGCCGTCTGCAAAGACACCAGAGAACTCATACTGGTGAAAAGCCTTACATGTGTTCTATATGCTCGTACAGATGCTCCGATAAAAGCCATTTGCAAAGACACCAGAGAACTCATACTCCCGAAAAACCATACATATGTTCTATATGCCCGTACAGATGCTCCGTTAAAAGCAGTCTGCAAGAACATCAGAGAACTCATACTGGTGAAAAGCCATACATATGTTCTATATGCCCGTACCGCAGCTCCGTTAAAAGAAATCTGCAAAAACATCAGAGAACTCATACTGGTGAAAAGCCATACATATGTTCTATATGCCCGTACAGATGCTCCGTTAAAAGCAGTCTGCAAGAACACCAGAGAACTCATACTGGTGAAAAGCCATACATATGTTCTATATGCCCGTACCGCTGCTCCATTAAAAGCAGTCTGCAAAAACATCAGCGAACTCATACTGGTGAAAAGCCATACATATGTTATATATGCCCGTACAGCTGCTCCGTTAAAAGCAGCCTGCAAAGACACCAGAGAACTCATACTGGTGAAAAGCCATACATATGTTCTACATGCCCGTACAGATGCTCCGATAAAAGCAGTCTGCATAAACATCAGAGAACTCATACTGGTGAAAAGCCATACAAATGATCATTAAATCATCTGAAGAGACATCGGAGAACTTATACTGGTGAAAAGCCATACAAATGTCTATCCTGTCCATATAGCTGTGCCCAGAAAGGCCTTCTCATTTACCATGAGACAACACATACCGGCGAAAAGCCATACAAATATTCATTATGTCCGTATAGTTGTGCACATAAAAATAGTCTGACGAGACATCAGAGAACTCATACTGGTGTTTAGCCATACATATGTTCAATATGCCCATATAGCTGCGCTAAGAAAAGATATAAAAAGACACGAGAGAACTCATGCTGTCATATAGATAGCGATCAATACTCAAAAGCCATATAGCTGATAATTATATCCGCACAGGTGTGTAGTGAAAAGTTTCACTGATGAAAATACATATTGATGGTGAGTGTGTCAGGATAGCTGTGTAATGAAAGGCCATCGGACCGAACATGGATAGCTCACAGTGGCGAAAATAGAAAAATTTAAACAGAAATGGGCGCTCTTTGAAAACTTCTTCAAATCATATAGCACTTCAATCGAGTAAAAAGTTTTCAAAGCAACAGTTAATGGTGTCCACAGTGTTTTTGTTTTTGATGAAAATTTATATATGTTGGTTTAGTACGAAGGGAAGCATGTGTGTCGATATTTTAAACATAGTGGAAGGCTGACTACGGGAGATGTTATATTCGAGTCATCTTCGCATATCCAGGTCGAACACTACACGTGTTGCCTTGGTTGAACATAACACATTATCTGATCAGAATACTGATTCGGTGGTGTCATAGCTCTATAAATATTCCGTGGTCTAAATCAACAGAAGTGCAATGTATGACCTCTTTAAATTTCAAATTTGGTTGTCTATCCGAAAGAAATTAACATCAATACAGTCACATGACATCACGTCAGTCTCCCGGTTTGAACAATTTACTCTATTCATTGGGTCAGGTAAATGACGCAACGTTAGTGTAGTGTTTAGCTTGAAATGTGAGGATGTATTCCAGTATGCATGTACAAAGTATGTTTATTTGTATTATTGTTTATAATATAAATAATAAAAAAAATTAAAAAAACTCACAGTGGCGAATGTCCAACCGGATGCTCATTATGAAATTTGATAAATGCGAGTTAAGTATCTTTGGAAAAAAATAAGATAATTCACACTGATCATAAAAATAAGAGAGAATGCATGATGAAAAGCCATACAAAATATCGTCGTATATATACATATATATTTCCGTATTGCTGTGTTATGAAGAATCATACCTGAGGAAAGGTAACTGATTCCGTAAACGCCCTTCTCTGTATTAGTTCCATAGAAATAAGTTCCATAAATGACCAGGTAATTTTTTATACTGTTCTTTAGTTGCTCATTGATATAGCATTTCCACAAAGTGGCTGCTCATATGTTTTGATGAGAAACGGCTCCGCCGGATCCGCCGCTGCCACGGACTTGAACGGGACTATTTCTGAAACCGTTAAATATTTTTGGGTCAAACGTTGTGTGCTGACTCCTTAGGCCGGGGAAATTTGTCTGATTGTGTTTTGATAGCTTCTGTTCTCCATTGAGTGACGCTGTAGTCAGAGCATAGGGAAACCGTTCACGATTGCGTCTGAAAGACTTGGTTTTCCATTGAACTCTTATGTGCCATCTTCCTAGGGCTTTAGATTTCACCTGCTTGTTTTTCGTGGCATTTGGTCATCAATTAGTGGCGCTATGGACATGAATGCTGGTAAACCTGTGCAACGTGATATCTTCAAAACAACTTCTATGATTTCCATGAAAATTCTGTATAATGATCTTGCAAGATAGCCAAATGACTGACGATATTTTAGTGGTGTTAGCGAAATCATTGAAGCGCGTTTTTTGCATCTCAGAATATTTTTTGTTGTTGACAAAAATGGAAATTTACTTTCTTCAATCAACGAAAAGTAATTTTAGTGTACTTAACATGAATATAACATTCACCATAGGCAGTAAACTTATGTAGCACAATTTGTTGGCTCGTCATAAAGTTTATTATTTTGATCTTGTTAGGCGGACCAAGGATTTCCAAGGGTTAAATTTTTATTTATTTATTATTATTTTATTTTTTTGAAATTGTAGTTTTAGGGCTACCTCCCATACGGATTTTGCGGCCCATCAAAATAATGCTTCATTCATATTTCATTATCCATTCTTTTTCACAATTCATAATTTGATTAGCATTATGGTTTAAAAATGGATTGAAAGGACGTTGGTGCTGATAGCGCTGGCATATATGTAGCAATGATGCCACTGATGGCTAACTATATATAAATCTAGGTTACATCAGACCCTGCTTACACACCTACATGTAACTAAAATGCAATCAGAGAATATATGCTGCCATCAGTCTGATGTGATACCGTATAGAGAATTCCAAGGAATGTACCACTGATATTTCTCTGTACCTTGCAGGCCTGCATATTGTATGCCTGTGTGTTGACCATTCAGATAATAAAATCTGAAATGGTTGACTGATTGCATACACTTTACAGAAAGGGACTTGTCGACCTCTTGGCTCAATAAAGTAAACACATTCATTCCAGAAGCAGTATAATAATTTAATCCTGATCATTGGTATGGCTATCTCAATTACATTTCTTTAATCTCCAGTGGCTGTGAAGCCCTGGGTTTTCCCATGTCTGGGATGAATTCTGGCCAGTTCTATCAATGCGTAAAATCGCAAATTATCACTCGGTTAATGCTCTTTTTTATATGGAGGTCTCCAGAATTTGTATGAACTCTAGATTTGAAATGGCACATACAATCGCATTTCGACAGCATAGTTACAACTGTTGATAACGATTTTTAGACTGAAACAGAAAGATTTTTCGAGTGCAACTTCTGCATGCCTGTTATATAAACACTTCTCTATCTACTGACGCAAGTTTTAGTTGGGGGTCTTGTTACTGCAAACAAACATGTTTACAATCATGATCTCACGAGCGACATTTGCACCAAATGGAGTTATCCAACTGTTGGATAAGGGTTTTTAAGCCAATACCTCCCTGGAAGGCGGTATTCCTGTTAGGCACAAGACCTCACTACAACAGTTTTGAGAGGGTGGTGTGGTTCTAGGGCGAATTGTCTAAATATATGGTCTTTCTACATACCCCTATGCTTTATATATACACAACAACGTGTGAAACGTACTTTGGGTGAAACTAGAAATATACGAATTATCTTCCAAAAAAAATATTAAATCTGTATACTTTCACACCTTTGGCAGCCGATTCAAAATCCAAGCTCACTGTCCATTTTACCCGCTTCACAGAGCTGATGACCGACATCTTCTCAAACCAAGGGCGTCGCTGCCCATGGTGCGTGTGGTGCGAGCGCCCCATCGTTTTGCCCGTAGATTGGATTTAGGAAAATTATGTAAGATACAAAAACCTCATTTTTGCATTAAAATATGCTAAAATTGATGAAATGAAGTGTAACAATTAAAAAAATTTCAAGCGTTGGCATGCCCCCGGTCCCCTCTATAAACGCGCGCCCTTGACGTGCATTCCTGGGATGGTGACAAATGGGAACTCAAGAGCGGATCCTCAGGGCGGATGTGGGCGGGGGAGGGGGGGGGGGGCCACATCTCCGGAAACCTAGGACCCCGGATCGCCCCTGGACCCTCGCCTGTTGGTCTGACAGTATTTGCTTATTTTAGCTTTGTGTAAATCAATCAAAGTGGTACGCGCATTAGTTTCTAATCTTCCATGACGTAAAGGTCATTTTTATTTTGTATGTATTAAATCTTACTAGAAAGTCAAATGGATTCATGCATGAGGTTTGAATTTTCTCAACATCATTGTGTTCTTATAAATGTATTATTGGTAAATCAATCATATTTGTTCTCATATTGGTTTCTAATGTTCCATGGCCTAAAGGCCGTCGTTTTGTATGTAATTAAACTTACTTGAAAGTCGAATGGATTCAGGCATGAGGTGTGATTTTTTTCTCAGCATCGCTGTGTGCTTATAAATACGAAACAAACGTGAAAATAGAACCATAAATCTGCATATATTTTGTTCAGATTTATTTCCGGGAAAACGCTTAGAACGCATCTCCGGCGATCTAGCACCCGGAGCTTCCGGTGCCTAGGCGGCCATGGATCCTCGCCTCTTGAACTGTGATGAACTTTCATTAGATCCGCCCTTGAAAGTTGAAAAAAATAAACATTCGCACCCCTACATTTGAAATCCTAGTGACGCCTCTGCACACCGACTTTGATTACGATTGGTCAGTCGCTTGAAGCCTCCAGCAACTAAACATGGAAGTACAGACTCATCAGACTGACAGCGAAGTGAAAAGGGCCAAGTATATTGCACTCAAAGTGTACCCTGGTCGTGTCCTACATGATGGACCGCCCAACATATTGTGATTTTGTGACGTCCATAGTGAAACAGGATAATCACATAAATCAAATAAGCAGGCTTTGTCTATATTAATTTATGTAACAAAAATAGTTAATGGGATTAAACATTTGAGCATGGATATCTTTTAGATACGGGTACCACACCACATTCCAAAATTTTCTTTTGTTTCAGTAATTCTTCATTGTAAACTGGTATTATATTCTGATAGGGATTATGCCTCATTATTATGCAAATTCGCTAGATGTTAATTTTATTTCTGTATCACCAAACGCTACGGATAATATGCTCATTGTCTCCTGTGGCGGATGTTTGAAGAAGAAGTTTTTTTATCTCCAATTTACAAGGTTGTAGCTCTATTTCAGGGAGTAAAGTCGATGAAATGGAAAAATATTTGTAAATTCTGCTTTGAACTGCGCAATATCACAAAGAGGAAGTTTTTAAATACATGGGCCTATACCCGCTCTGTTGTGTTTCAGTTAAGGTATTGTGTCTGCTAAAATCATTGGGGCTTTGATGGAAGAAGGTGTATAAGGGAATAACATATATGTGCTCTGGTCCGTGCTGTGAGCAATGCAAGTCTGACAGAAAGCAAGTCATTGTTGAATAAATAGGTGATTGAATAAATTGACTATTTGTCTTTTATGCTGTTCCAGACAAAGTCGAATTCATTTTATCTCCTTATTTTAAATTCATTTCCTATGTATCTAATTACTTGGATTATACTTCATCTGGGGACAAGCCAACTGCCTATTTACCAAAATAATAAGCCAGATGCTTCTTCTCCTATTTGTCGTCATGCTTTCGTCAATCACATCGGAAAGTTGCGAATTTGACTTTCTCGCCAGGACTATTGAATGCGTACTTCCAAATATGGTAGCCGGAGGCTTCACGCGACTGGCCAATCAGAATCAAAGTCGGTTTGAGAAAAGTCGGGCTATCAGCTCTGTGAGACGAATAAAACGGACAGTGAACTAAATCGCCCAATCGGCAACTTTAGGTGTAAAGTTACACAAATCTGATAATTTTACTCGCGCAAACTTGTATTTTCATTTTGCAAATCAGGCCAAGAAGCCCTCGTGTCGGGGCTTTACCCAGCCGCTAATGTTAAACCCCGTGCTATGAAATAAATGTATGTGGCCTAACCTTTTATAAATGTATGTGGCCTAACCTTTTATAAATGTATGTGGCCTAACCTTTTATAAATGTATGTGGCCTAACCTTTTATAAATGTATGTGGCCTAACCTTTAATATACATGACAGTATCCTTCTATATAAAAAAAATATAAAAAAAATGCGTCCGTTATTGCCCATTTCCACGGATTGATATTTCATGTATAGGACGCTATTGTCTGAGTCTTTGTGTCTCTGAAAAGACACAATTCTAGTGTCACCCATTGTCACAATTCACCCATTGTTGTCCCCATACTTGGCTATTGTATCCATTGTCTCGTGGTTCTTACATGGAACCTTGTCACGGAAGTTTCATCGGTGAAAATGACAACATGGAAAGAATCTTTGTTTTTATAAGCAGGTGGATTTTTGTCCGTTTTACTCCATCCTGAAACAACCTAATTATTAACAGATTTTGATCAACACTCATTCGCAGAACCAGTGTACAAATGAAAAAAAACGAAAAAAACTCCAGAACAAATCGTATTTTCGCCCAACGAAGCAACCGTGGCGTGGACGATAATGTTCAACAACAACAACAATAAAACGCGTTCCGAATGCGTTTCAAGCGAAACGAAGTACATGGATGTTTAAACGCGCTTGCGAACGCGTTTCAAGCGAAACGAAAGATAAATGAACATACCGATGATCAAACGCATTTGCGAGGTATAAACGTGTTCTTTGCGAAGCAAACGAAACGAATACGAAACGCGTTCAGGAGGTTATTGTAACGCGTTCCAAACGCTAATAGAACAATACCGTTATCATACGTGAAAAACACCGGTCACCGAACGTTATTACCTCTGTAAACCGTTTATTTCTCGTGTACCGGTACCCAAAGTATGTTTCACACCTCGGTGTGTGTATATATAAAGCATGGTGTTATGTATAGATTGTGTATTTCGACACTTCACCCTTGAGACCCTACTCCCCCATCCCCCGATAAAAAACCCCCACTTTTTTGAAGACCTGTGCTACTATAGTGAAAACAACATTTTACATAGGCGTTTAAAAAGGATGCCGTGACCCGCGTGCTGTTCTCGAGGAGCCTGTACTATTGTACAGTCATGCTGAGACATAGTCATTTGTCAATATTCTGTGCTGTCACAATGGCTTGTAACATACAAGCGTCCTCTTGCTCCCCTAGTCCAAGGTTGAATTTAGATTGTAAGTATGGTGCCCGCAGTATAGTTAAAAACAAATTCCGAATCATTTCCGAGTTCAGTAATTAGATCATTCTAAGTCTAATTTGTTGTGGCGCGTTGGTCGCTGAAAATCTTGTTGCAGGAAAGTACTTTGAGTTTTCATTCTTCTGTTTCTTCGGTAATCTGAACCGGGACAAGTGAGTATATATTGTGAAAAAAGCTCTTTAGTGTATAGAGTATATGAACAAACATAATTAAAGTCTTTGACGTATAGTCTCAGATATCAATTTACGTCATATCACCTTGGACAGTAGCTCTGGTACAGGTTAGAAACCACTATTAATTGTCCTTCCTTTTTATGTAATAAATGAGCTGGGCACATCCCCAGAAAAAGGGGTTCCCAATATTTCGTTGGTACTAATGACCTACCTTGTCAGAGAGACGGGTTGTTCGCCTAAAAAAATATCGATATCTGGACCCTTGATGAGCGGCTTGATTTTGAGGGTGCACTCCAGAGATTCTTTCATTCGGCATGGAATAGACTATGGGTCCGTTTTTCGGCCACCAGTTGTCGTAAAACCTTCAACCCAAATCACTTATATGTATATATTTACTGAAAGAGCACGATGAAACTATTATTTTAAGATATACCACTGCTATGTTATAGAAAATTTAAACTCGAACATTCTTCTCCATGCTTGCTTCATTTTTCCTAGAAAACCCCTTAAAAATGTCGAAAAATGGTCAAATTCGGCTCAATTTCCAGAAAAATCTGTAAGAGCGATTTTAATTAAACTTCTTACGCACGTTCCCTGGTCCGGTCTCGACTTAAAAAGGCAAACAAAAGTGGGTGTCAACGTAACCGTTTTTTGTCAGATTTTCTTCCCGTAAATGAGTCCCGATTTTTAGGCACACCCAAGGGGCATAACTGAGGCCGGACAAACTTTACTCCATGATCCCGATCAAGCTCTACCAGGCATCCATTACGTTCTGCTTCGCGCCTCTCCATGTAGCGCTGTAAGGGTCTCACGGACTTTACCGGAGTTGACCCAAGGTCATCTGTTGCCACAGTAAACGAACGTGACGACCGTCTAACTGGGCGAATTGATATCAGTCGCTTCTCACCGATATATATTTCCGCAACATATAGTTCTACGGTAATCTGTCAAAATGCTGCCTTCAAACTGTGTGAAACTGGCGTTTTGGCATACACTGAATAACTGTTTAGTGTATTTCGAGATAAATATACATTTTGTGACCAGTAAAACAGTCAGATAGAACAGTTCTTGGTTTTACAAGAATCCTGTAAAAAATGGCGAGACCCCTACAGGGGTAAATGCAGCGTAGCGCAAAGCACCCTGGGAGAGGATGGATCCCGATCAGCGTGTAGACGAAGCCAGCCCTCGATTTGTACGTAATCGTTTGCAGCGTTGATAATGCTGAATAGGATGGTATTGTAGATATAAGCTATTAAGGAGACAAGAAGAATTATGATGTAGCAGAGCAAGGGCAGTCTATCGAATTATGAAATTAGAGAGGGGCCATTACTACGAAACTGTGGAGGAAAACCTGAGCTACAGCACATTGAAACCCGGATGTGACCAAATATCACCATGGAAACAGCTTGGGAGTGGGTAATGAAAGATGGGGACAAAATTTTATCTCTAAAATGTTGACAGATTCCTTCCATAATTCTTAAAGTCAATTAATTTATAAGAAAAAAATACCAACCATGCAAATCTTGAGATTTTTTTATGGCCAATGAAGTTCAGCGGAAGTTCAAATCCTTGGCTGCATCTTCTATACAGAGAATAGTGTTTTCACACCTATAGCCTTTTTCTATACTAGGAAATTGCTGACAAGGATAACTTCCGGTCTTATACACTCGTTTATAGACGAGATGGGATATTGTGACCACGATTTCTGTCTGTATGTTATCTAATGTAATGTGTGTAAGCTTATGATATCTGCCGTTCCATGACGTCAAAACGTCAAAGATTATTAAATCATTTATAAATTACGTTGCCCGTCTGTCTGTCCATCTTGATTATTGACACAGGGTGCAGTCCACACCTAAATGATGTGCGGCTAAAAACAGGCATGGGTTCGGATATTCGGCCATAAATAGATGTAAAACCTTTAACAAAAACCCTGTAAAAGTATATATTTTCTAGATGGGCACACTCGTGCCATTATTTTAGGAGACTTGTGAGCTATTGAAATTGAAAAGGAAAGACGTCCAATCCTCCTCAAACCTTCAAATTTTCTGAAAAACTTAGAAAATATACGAAAATGTGTCAAATTCTCCCCGCAACCCAGAGAAAATGTATGAAACGATTTTCTTCTTATGTATGTTAAAGTGTTTCTCGTCCAAAGCACAATTTAAAATGGCGAAAAAACAGGGGGTCGACCTACTCGTGTTTTGTAAAACTTTATCGCCATAAAGGAATTATCTTTTTCGCTTCCCGAAAAAGTGCGGATTTTGGCCCGCCAGATATTCAATTCCGGACACGATTAACTCTGTAGTGGCGAGTGGGTGCGATCAACAAGCAAAAATTTGCTAACCTCGTTTGGAGAAATGGTTACGTCCAGCAGGATGATACTATATGTCAGTTAGTAGAAAGGTAAGAAGAATTACCATGCTGTCAAAAACAGGCCACCTTCCTTATTATGGAATTAGGCGCATTTGTGCGAAACCGTTGCTTAGTGTGGGGTGCACCCCACAATATCTATTGGAGGATTATTGTCAGATTTTTCAATTTTATATAACATATATGCCACTGGTGATAAAGGATTATTGTCAGGCTTCCCTATTTCAGAAGCCTATTGAAAATGACTAACCTTTATCTATTTTATCATTGTCAAATTCTAGTACTGGTGATATTTGAATGATGCATTCTAGATCTTCAATAAGGTATATCGTGGTTTCAAGTGCGCATGTCACATCCGGGTCTTAGGAAAGAAAAACAAAGTCACGTGGGCAAACGTTTGTATATGACAACATAGCTGGCTGGCATTGTTTTCTGCCGTTTCTGAATTTTTTTCGGCAAAGTGGATGTTTTGGTGACAGAGAAAATAAATACAGGTATTCGCGAAAAAAGAGAAGCCCAAAACAACACGCTAGCACATAAAATTCACCCGCAGAAAATGCCAAACGATCGCAAACATTCAAAGAGGTTCAACAGGCTCTGTGATTTGCCTGTCCGAACTCGTTTCGTTTGCGTAGTGAAGTCAGGTGTGGGGGAAAAAAAGCTTTAAAAAAGAGAACAATAAATCTGGTCACCTGCTAGGCTTAAATTGATCAGAGTGTTCGCTTGAGTACGCGAGTGAATTCAATGAAGTATGTTGACTATGCAATTTGCGAGTCCCACCCGTTGTGAGCCTCGACGCGGGAACACGCACAGCGACCAGATAACGTGACAAAAGTTTACAGCCTTGCCAGTCAGAATAACTGTGTTTTTTTCCTTATGTGCGACTAAATAGGGATAACAAGTTTATATTTTATTTTTGACGTGTACATCAAACCCATTTGAGGCAAAAAATCGGGCAGTTGGAGGGCCTTTACAACTCCTAAAATCTTCCACTCTCAGGCCATGCTTCCATGCTTCTGCAGGCTTGGGGAACCACCTCATCGGTTTGTTTATCTTTCTTCAATCCCAGAATGCACCGCGGCCAGCGGAACTACGATATGTCTTATTCATACTACATGTGCAACTGGTGCTTTCCAATTTGACTGATCTGTTCTCGACGGTACTAAAACACCACAAACATGCATTATCAACCCCTCAACGGGAAAGGGTCTGTTTTGAACTACCGTGCACGAAGGGGTCCGCTGATGCATGGTGCTGACCAAATGTTTCGACAAACTTGAGAAGAACCTTTCCCTCGTGCTCGTGTTGCGCATGCGTTCGGCAAGTTTATTGGTGGGTCTTCATCTGACAGGACGATACTGAAAAGATTTATCAAACACCTGACTGTATGTCCCTGTCCATATGCATATATAGATAGAATATGGCCCTCGGTGGCCGAGTGGTCTAAGGCGCTTCGCTGGGGGCCGATAGCCTCACACAGCTCAACCAACACGGGCTCGGGCCCAGCTGGTCAATGTGTTAAAGTCTGTGAGTTACTTGCTGAAGGGCGGGGGTTCTCTCCGGGTACTCCGGCTTCCTCCGCCAATCAAACTGACTGTCACCATATGAGTGAAACAAACCTCCCTCTCTAGAATATGGACAGAATATCCACGTAGTGTACGTTACATGTTTCGAGCTGCTAGAAAAATTATTGTTAAAGAGGGTATTGTGTCTTTTCAGACAAGAAGACGTATGCTTTCCCACGTTTAAGATTTTAGGCACGCTGGTGGGGCTATTCTCATTCCCTGGTCCGTTGGCGTAGCGAGTGCCAATTCCTGAGCCGCTGGTTAATCTATTCTCATTTCCTGGTCCGTTGGTGGAGTTAGTGTCACTATCAGGTCCGTTTTTGGAGTTAGTCTCACTCTATGGTCCTTTAGTGGGGAAAGTCTCACTCACTGGTTTTATGAGAGATTTGTACAAGGCCACAGGGACCGGTCGTTCCGTTGACTTATCTTCCACATCTGGGATCTGATCGGGAGCAAAAACATCGTGTTTATTGTCCTGAAAATATCAACATTCAAGAAGTTTTGATCTTAACTGGGCCATATGGTGATGCCATTACAATTAAGAGTTTCCTTAAGTTTTGTCATAGATTTCAGGGATTTTTGCATGTACTTATTTTTTGGAAGCGCATACCTGGTACGTGTAGGCCTGGTGCTCTATCATACAGACTTGATCGAGGAATTTGCATTTCCTGCTAAAATTATAGACATACAACTACGGTCTTTAATATGGCTACATTCCTTAGTGATGACGGCTACTATGTTTGCTTCTTTGGATTTGAGAAACCCTGGAAAAGAACCCCCACAAATAACATCACCACCACCAACTCACGTGCCAGTGCGGTTTTTCTTTAATGTTGAGTGTAATCCCTGGTTCTGTGTTGTTGACCACATCAGTAAGATCAAACTGGTTGATCGCTTCTATTTTTATCTCTTTTGTTGGTACATCTCCTAAGATTTGGTCATATATTGTCGGTACATCATCTTGGATTTGGTCATATCTTGATGGTACATCTTCTAGGATTTGGTCATATATACTGTTGGTACATCTTCTAGGATTTGGTCATATATTTTACTATCAGGACTCTTATCCTCATCTTTACAGAACTGATACCGAATCACACTCATCTGGTCAGGTGATTGTACTTTCAATGGCTTCGGTTCCATTTCCTGTCACTTTAGTTCACCGGAGTGGCCTGAAAGGTAAAACATATAAGCATCAAAAGGTGCCCAATTTTCAACAGGAATTGAAAAATTATCAAGTCACCAACAACTTCGGCGCCTTGTCGTATCCGTTGTTTACACTGTTAACTGATTACTATGTCCATAGACGTTAAATGTACGAAGACAATATTCAGGTACAATATTCTGTACAATAAAACGCAAAATATATTAAGATACCTCAGCACTCAGAACAGGGACAGATCAGAATTAGAACAGGGACAGCTAGAGCTAATTAGCACAGTTAAGTGTCTACTCTGACAATTCGATTGGTCAGTTCCCGATTTGAAAAGGGGGCTACCCAACGAGTATATCGACGTAGGGGTAAAGGCTACTCAGTGACATTGTTTTATTCGCAAACATGATCGGAATGACAGTAATCGTATCATATAAAACATGCACTTTTAGCATATTTAGAACCATGATTTGGAATTCGACGCTTCGATTTTCGTTCAGCGACGAAGCTGCTTTCGGCATAGTTAACTAAGTCACGAAGGAATATATTCTTTGGCATTTAGAAAGTGATCGTATAACGGTATTTTCGTTATTTTGAGATTACCCTGTCTTGGGATTACACTATCTTGGGAGTACACTATCGGAATTTATCGGAGGGGGGCGGCGCGTTGGAGAAATATAGTTTAAAAAGTGCCACCCACCCTCAAGTGATGTTTAAAAAGGTTATTGCTAACCCCCCTGTCGGAGTCCCAAAAAGGCAGAGTTAACCTCTCAGAGGGTAATTGAATAGGGCCCTGGTAGATGAAAGAGACGTTTGATGGCAACACACAATTGGTGACAAATTGTAAGCTTACCCTTGTGATCTGGAGGACATGCATATGCGATACAAGTTCTTCAGTATATATGGTAATAACAAGTTACCTACATGTAGTTTGACTTAGTGACCTCCACCTCCAAAAAAGGATCAAAAGTAATGAACAGATGTACGTACATGATAACAATACCCCCATCAAGGCTTGAGGCACAAGAAAGTGTCCCCCTTCCACATTTAAGTTGGCAAAAAAGTAAACACTTCCTTGTTTGGACCAGAGACCCTACAATAAATTATTGTAGAGTCTCTGTTCAGACTGGTCAGCAAGAAAAATAGTACCCCCTCCGGGCCAAAAGAAAACCCTTCTTGCCCACCGCCAAGATAGTGTAATTTAGTGTAAGATAGTGTTAGTTTTGGGATTACACTATCTTAGTGAGCTAGTGTCGTTTAGTGTACAATAGTGTAATTTGGGGATTACCGGTATACTATCTTAGTAAGATAATGTAATTTAGTGTACCGTACGATAGTGTTATTTTGGGAGTTTGAGATAGCGCTATTTTGGGATAACACTATCTTAGTAAGATATTACACTATCTTAGTAAGATAGTGTAATCCTACAATAACGAAAATAGTGTAGATCATCAAGGTTTGTGAATTCATTATACATGACGTACTGATACCCTTATGAAAATATACCACACTTTACCACAAAATACTACAGCAAACTTGTAGTAAACATGGTAAAGTGAGGTATTTTGTAGTAAACTATAGATGAGTATAGTATTTTGTGGTACTCTATAGTTACCACAGTTTACTACAGTGTCATTGTAGTATTTACTACAGCAGTGCTTTAATATACTACAAAAACCAAAGCATACCACAACTCAAGTGTAGTATTTTGTGGTAATTTGTAGTTTCTACAGTTTACTACAGCGTCCGTGTAATATTTACTACAGCAGTGTTTACTGTGAGACAGTGGTGTTGAGCTATACTACAAACTGCAACACATCTGTAGTATTTTGTGGTTTCTATAGTTTACTACAGTGTTAGTGTAGTATTTACTACAGCCAGGTTTTACTGTACCGGTATTACAGAGTTGTTAAGCTATGCTAAAAAAAAAAAAAAAAAAATAAGCATACCACTACACAATTGTATTATTTTGTGGTTTCTACGCTATACTATACTGCCAGTATAGTGTTCACTATAACAGTGTTTTACTGTACTACAGAGCTGTGCTATACTAATAAATCCCAAAACATCATAACCACAACACAAGTGTAGTATTTTGGACCTTATATGGTCCAGATCTTATAGGATTTGCAATTTAATATGATCAAATAGGATTCAATATCAGTCCACAGCACCCAAGTAATGTTCTCCATATTTGACTGCTCGTAGTTGGAGGGAGAGATTTTGTACCACCAATCTCCAATCTGTTGCTCATGAGGCATCAAATATCAATTTTGGTAGTTTCATATGAAATTTATCTTAAATTTTAACTTGAATTTAATACAAACTCATGATTGATATTTTCAATAAACTAAGTTACAATTGAATTGAAGGATTAATTTTATTTTCAATATTATGAATATTCTATCGTTATGCTGATATTTGACTGTGAAGTATTTTGAAATGTCATTTAGGAAATGCTAATAAAATTGACAAAAAAATCTAATTGCCATCCATCATAGTTCGATATCCAAACAAATGCAAGGTCACTGAAAACTAAAATTTAAATATTCTAACTCCAATTGAATTCACTGATAATCTTAATCGGAAATTTATTAAAATTGGAATAAATGTATGAAGTTTTTAAATTTTGATTGTTTTGAATTAAAGTTTTAATTAAAATTGAATTAAGGATGTCCGCTGGTGGTAAATCAAAGTAATTAACTTTTTGAATAATGCTTGTTGTTGCAGTCATAACTGTAATATGGGGGAAAAACAAAGAACAAATATAGTCCGTGTGCACTTTTTAAATGGTTTCCCAATTTGAATGATATTTACAAAGTCTGTCTACCCTGAATGGAGGGGAGGTAACTCAGTTTCTTGACACTGTCACTAGGTGGCGCTGCACAGAGAAAAACAAAGATGGCGGCCGAATGTTTCCATGTTTATTGCAGTTATCAGCTGAATGATTTGGAGACAGTAAAAGTCATATTTCCGATTATCTATGGCTGATGGAACTGATTGAGATTGATGGTAAGTACCTTTTGCAACTTGTAGGCAAAAAATAGCATTCTAAAGTGATCATTTACGCCAACACTAAAGTGTGAAAAAGATTTGCACATTTGAAAATTGAACAGTTGATAGGGCCTAATGTTTTTTATTTGCAAGTGTGGAATATTTTGGAATAGTTTAAAATATATTAAGTTATATAAATAACTTTGTCAGGTTTGTATATTACACTGTAAACAACCAAAACATTATGCTTCCTTGAACAGATTGTTTTATCTCACTGGTTTATGAAGGAAGTGTGGCTTGTTGGTTGATTTTCTCGTCTTCTCTAATCTATGTGTAGGATAGTTAGGCATATTAAGCCCAGTGTAATTAACCTTAGATATAAAATGCTGTCTAACCTTACCAAATTTGAACGCTCATTGACGACGTTGAATTTATGTGTACCATTCTCGAAATATAAATAAATGACTACAAAATCTGGGTATCTCCACATAAATGCAATTTAATGCATGAGCTTTTGGCCTTTGCCGGAAGCCTTGATCAAGCGAACATAAACAAATTTGAAAATGAAAATATATAAATGTCGAATATATTGACAACAGATTAATATATTACTTTTGTATATCAATTGCATTTACGTAGAGAATGTCAGTTTGCAGTATTATTGAACATCACATATCTAAAACAGTATATCATAAATAAAATTGTAGTAGGCTCTGCTGGTGTGGCTCTGAGCTTGACCTTGGGATAATTGCCAATTTCAGAAATAAGCTAACATAAAATTTCACCCATAGCAATGATTGATCTTATTAGAAATTACGGATTTCCACTTTAAATGAAATCCATCTGAACTAATATAAAAAACCCAGATATTTTAATAGCGGAGAATTGTATTTATTATGATGTTTTCAATTGCTGAACAGACATGTATATTTTGTTAATTGAAATAACTGTGAACCTCACAAGAATAGATCAGTTTCTCTTAGTGGCCTGTTGTGTAAGGGATTAACCATGCTGGGAGACTCCTGCATAGTTCATTGTAAGAAACCTGAAGGGGATGTTTTACAATCTCAATGTGTCATTTCCTGTACTGGTATATTTGTGAACATCTACCTTCAATAGACAAATAAACAAAAGGTAGCACCTTTGAGACTAACTACAGTGGTGTAACTTTACGCTTGCCCGCTTGCCCGGGGCAACCGAAATCGGCGGGGGGCAACTGAATGTCCGATCTTGCTTGCCCGATGTGGCAAGTGGATTTTCCCCTCATAAACATCGTAAAATACGGCAATTTAATTCCATGAATTTGATATCGCACAAACCTGTTTTTAACGAAATCCCTTTAGCATAATATGATCCACAGATCATCCTTTTAATTCTCAAAGTAATGTGTTTATCGCCTATAACTTTGGCGAAGAAAAACGAAACCGGAAATGTGTTGAGTACGTACTGATTTACCTCCCTTGTTGCTGCGGAGCTCTCGCGGAAGTTGAATTGTCAGTGAAGCCGTCCTCGTGGGTGACTGTCGTTCAAACGTCAAATGGATGGAGAGATTTCTCGCAAATTACACGAAGAAGACAACACCTCATGTTAGCTCCGCTGAGAGAAATCAGTCATACGACAGGAGAAAACGTACGAGAGGTTTCGTGGACAGCTGGCGGGAGGAATTTCCATGGCTAGCCGAAAAATCTGTGGACGAGATTTACGACGAACAACAACAACACCATATCGGTGGGGTCGTAACTAACTGGGGGACATTTTACCAAATAATGATGGGGGCAACCAAAATTCATTTCCAGCTTGCCCTCATGGCTACCAGATTCCGATGGGGGCAACCAAAATCCATCTTCAGCTTGCCCTCATGGCAACCAGGTAATTTGCTAAAGTTACACCACTGTAACTAGTTTATTTCAACAAGAGCTTTCGTAGACACAAGCCTACTTCCTCAGATTCAATAGACAAGCCATTTCCGATGTTTACTTGAACAACTTGACATAACATATGAATGAATTGATAACAGTAATTTGTGATTCTTTCAAGTCCTGGCCTGGCTTTCATTTCATACTGTCAGTTTCACAGTCTGAGCTTCCTGTCCTGTCAAATTGCATCTCTCCTCACCACACCATAATGAACAGTTTATCAATGATGTTTTTATTATGTTCACAGCTTCACTGTGGATTCTGGTGAAAGAATACAAATACGCTTACAACACAGCTTTGCCCAGTTCCAGGTAGGCAAAATGTACTAGTGGTGTGTTCTATTCCTGACAACCTGAACTTGGGATGCTTTTCATCCAGTTAAGGGCTGAACTATATGATGTGACAAATTATGCTTAGCCTAAGCTTTAATACATGTTGTACCCCATTTGTGTACTTTTCAATTGTGGTAATTTCACCCTTGTTGGGGGGGGGGGGGTATAGTCTACTGTTTACACATTATCTGAAAAATGTCATTTATTAGAATTTCCAGGTTGTTTGGTTACTCAAATATCCCGTTGATTACTTCATATGAATAAATAAACACTCCTACAAACAATTGTTTGGCCATGTCAGTGTTAGTACAGAATTGAGTTGAAAATTGGTGAATTTATTTTCACAATAAATCACGACATGATACGTTAATAATTGTTTTTCCCACAGGAGATCACAGAGCCTACAAAGAAGATGAGCAAGACAGTTCGTGATGCCTAAAAGAATGAGTCAAACAACATCCTTTAGAAGTTAAACAAACAGCGACAAGGAAAACTTCCAGTGGCACCTGTTCAAGACATGTCAGATGAAGTAAGTATAAATTCAACCATCAGGACTATTCAGCTAAATCCCTAGGCTATTATCAAATAATTCATTAATTTGACTATTGAGAACATTGCTCATGAATTGTCTCATCTATTTTACTGATCCCTTTCAGATAACTATTTCTAATAATATTAATCCAAATTTCTCTCAATGTGGACAAAATATGTGGGTGTGGGGCCTATTGATTTTGGTTTTCTTCTTCTTTGTAGGATTCTAGTAGCCGAGCAGACCTGAGGGCTCTGCAGAAAGAAGTTGAAGAGCTGAGAGCGGAGAACCAGTCTCTGAAGTCAGAAAACAGTTCTTTGAAAGTCTCATTATCTACACTTACTGGTAAGATTTTAAATTTGAGTTTTTGCAAGTTTGCTAACCAGTAAAATGCATGTTAAATGACACTGAATTTTAATGGTTAACAAGCGATCACTTGTAAATAATCATTTAATGCAATTAATCTTAGTAAATAATAATTTAATGAGATTTGAAAGTTTTAAAACATTGTTGATCCTTTGTCAACAAGATTCTGCAATTTATGACTATTAACATTCTGACTGAATATTATCAATCCATCTGTCAGTACACACTTTGTGTCTTTTATTTCACAGAACTGCCATCTGTATTTCATGACATCAAGACCTCGGTGAAGACAATGAATAAGGTGGCATCACGTCAGGCATAGACTCGCCCAGCAGAACCATGTCAGCTGCTGACACCATCAACATCCGAACCCTTGCCCCATCATACGCGATCACCCTCATCACCAGATCCATCAACTGGATCATCCGATGATTTAATTGGAGAAAGACAACATTCATTTCAATATTGGTAAGTATTTCTTACCCATCACAAGAACACAGTAGTAATAATAATATGGGTTCTTTCATAATAACTTAATTAAATTCAATTAACTGTAATGAAATGCCGTTGTCAACAAGTTCAGACTTGCAGTATGTCCATTTGAAGTGTATACTAAATAATTTGCCAACTCAAATTTTTTCTTTCTTTTCTCCTTCCAGTTGAAACCCGACAAGAGAGAGAGAAGAGAGAAGTGGACAAAGCCAGTATTCACCTGAAGCTGAACAATGCTTCGAAGCAATTAAAGAAGTAGTATTTTTACATTAACGAAGTGCTTGGACATTAACTGAGTGCATTTTATGATGTTGTATGGAGCGATTCAGTGCTAGTAGAATAAATATAGTCTTATATAAGAAATTATTGTGTTATTTTCGTTGTGTTATCAGGGTGTTGTCATTCTCTGAAATAGATTATTCTACAATGTTGTTCAGTATTGAGGATGTAATATAAATACCCAGTCCAAAGTGAAGCTACCAATCTATAGCTATAGTTCATTTGTAGTAAGCTATAGTTCATTTGTAGTAAGCTATAGTTCATCTGTAGTAAACTATAATTCATTTGTAGTAAGCTATAGCTCATTTGTAGTAAGCTCATTTGTAGTAAGCTATAGTTCATTTGTAGTAAGCTATAGTTCATCTGTAGTAAACTATAATTCATTTGTAGTAAGCTATAGCCCATTTATAGTAAGCTATAGTTCATTTGTAGTAAACTATAGTTCATTTGTAGTAAGCTATAGCTCATTTGTAGTAAGCTATAGTTCATCTGTAGTAAACTATAATTCATTTGTAGTAAGCTATAGCTCATTTGTAGTAAGCTATAGTTCATTTGTAGTAAACTATAATTAATTTGTAGTAAGCTATAGTTAATTTGTAGTAAGCTATAGAATTTGAGCTGTAGTAAATCCGCAAAAGTACCACAAAATCGATAGTAATCTATAGATTTCAACTATAGATTTTTGTGGTAAATTTTCATAAGGGTATTATCAGTGATAAACTGAAATGTGGAACTTGTGGCACTAAGCATACAGATCAGAATTCGGTTCCACCTTCTGCAGCAATACATACAGGTTTGGACATCTTGCTAGAGAATTTCCTCCATTCTCGACTGTGAAATACTAACCAATTATGCACGAAAGTGCTCCGAATCGAAAGATCAGGCCTCGGGCTCCTAAATAAAAAAAAGTCCCGATCCGTTAACCCCTAAACGTAATCTCTGCCAAAGACCAGAATTTTCCCGATTTTTTTCCGCCTTCGTTGCAACGATTAATAGAAAGCCGTTGGTACCACTGGCAAGTATTGTATTTGTTCTATTCAGCTACAAATTTTATTTCGATTCACTGCTCGATAACATGCCTCGCCGGGGCACTATTTGCGGGGCCTAGGCACTGCTTTCAGCAGGCAGAGAAAACAGCGAAATGAGCACCTCATGTGTTGAGGCGCGCACAGCTTAAAATTTTGACGGTAAAAGTTTGACAAGAAGTTGGTCACCTTGTAGCGCTTGAAATAAACTACTTCCTGTCGAAAGATGAATGTCTAACATTGATTAGGGAACCAGCGAGGTACAGTTTTGTTAATACTGCCGAACGTGTAAATTATTTAGGAGTCTGATGCCTACTACATCAACATTTTCTGAACGCATTTGACCAAACTGTGTTGGAAAATGGACTCTAGGTAAGGTATACACCGCTAAATTGGGTATCGTAGCTCAACTTATCTATTGTTTGGTGGGAATTCGCAAGATTCCATTCAATGTGGGGGTTGAGGCTCGGTGGAATCGTTTTATTAAGGGGGAGGGGGTATATTTGTTGTGTGGTTTTACTGATTAAAATCGGCTATTCGTGACATTTATTAGCCGTTTACCGTCTCAAGTCTGTACGACCAAGATATATTTTCAAGTTACACTGAATGGATTGATTCTTTTTTGTATTTTGTGGATTTACATCATCTGGTGCCTTGCTGAAATGCTAAAATGGTCGAAAATGCTGATTTCTGGTGAGAACGTGTGATCATTGTAATGTCCATATTTGTCTCAAAATGAACTGGCCGATATCAGCACTATAATCCAATCAGTCTCACGGTATAACAGAATGATCAGAGACCCGACTGAGGATGCTTAAGTTGTCAGATACAGACATTACAGACTAGTTTTAACTGGATTATCCTCCATCTTTGGATTTTTTTACCTGCATCAGTGGCTATTTATTCACTCTCAGTGGAACTCAGAAACCTGAAATAATTGTCAAGTTTATGAGAAGTACCTGAACTCTGATGCCTGCAATAATAATACAATATCTGGTACAGAAAGATTCGTTTGACCCTGGCTAACGTCTGACATAAACCGGAAGGGTCATCCTGAATTTATATGCCTGACATGGGGGGTGGGGACAGATTTTGTAATATTATTTGCATTGTCCTCCTTTCGAATTGGCATTTTTTGGCATCTATTTGTAGAGGAAACATTCCTGGTTAATATATAACTAAATTCGATAGTTTCACGCTTCTGATTTTTTAGCAAAATCAAATTTAATTCACAAAATTGCCGAAAATTAGCGTTTTTAATAGTATCGTATCGCAAAAATGACAATAATTCAATGGAAGGACCAACACGCTAGTAACAGGTTTCCGAATATGTAGGAATATATGGGTCATCCATTCAAGAACTAATCATAGCGTTTGTTATGGTATCTTTACAAATCCGGACCTGATCGCCAAGTCCAGATGTGTGCTTTAGCTAGCCGAAAACTGTTGTATTTTCATGGGGGTACATGTAGCAAAAATCGCATAGCGCGCAAAATATTTGATGAAAACGCGTGAAATTTTTCAAGCTTCCGGGCAATTGAATGATGCAAGCCCATGTCTGATATCAGACTGATTGGATGAAATAAGCCCACCTACTACATCAACATTTTATGAACGCATTTGACCAAACTGTGTTGGAAAATGGACTCTAGGTAAGGTATACACCGCTAAATTGGGTATCGTAGCTCAACTTATCTATTGTTTGGTGGGAATTCGCAAGATTCCATTCAATGTGGGGGTTGAGGCTCGGTGGAATCGTTTTATTAAGGGGGAGGGGTTATATTTGTTGTGTGGTTTTACTGATTTCAGCAGGCAGAGAAAACAGCGAAATGAGCACCTCATGTGTTGAGGCGCGCACAGCTTAAAATTTTGACGGTAAAAGTTTGACAAGAAGTTGGTCACCTTGTAGCGCTTGAAATAAACTACTTCCTGTCGAAAGATGAATGTCTAACATTGATTAGGGGACCAGCGAGGTACAGTTTTGTTAATACTGCCGAACGTGTAAATTATTTAGGAGTCTGATGCCTACTACATCAACATTTTCTGAACGCATTTGACCAAACTGTGTTGGAAAATGGACTCTAGGTAAGGTATACACCGCTAAATTGGGTATCGTAGCTCAACTTATCTATTGTTTGGTGGGAATTCGCAAGATTCCATTCAATGTGGGGGTTGAGGCTCGGTGGAATCGTTTTATTAAGGGGGAGGGGGTATATTTGTTGTGTGGTTTTACTGATTAAAATCGGCTATTCGTGACATTTATTAGCCGTTTACCGTCTCAAGTCTGTACGACCAAGATATATTTTCAAGTTACACTGAATGGATTGATTCTTTTTTGTATTTTGTGGATTTACATCATCTGGTGCCTTGCTGAAATGCTAAAATGGTCGAAAATGCTGATTTCTGGTGAGAACGTGTGATCATTGTAATGTCCATATTTGTCTCAAAATGAACTGGCCGATATCAGCACTATAATCCAATCAGTCTCACGGTATAACAGAATGATCAGAGACCCGACTGAGGATGCTTAAGTTGTCAGATACAGACATTACAGACTAGTTTTAACTGGATTATCCTCCATCTTTGGATTTTTTTACCTGCATCAGTGGCTATTTATTCACTCTCAGTGGAACTCAGAAACCTGAAATAATTGTCAAGTTTATGAGAAGTACCTGAACTCTGATGCCTGCAATAATAATACAATATCTGGTACAGAAAGATTCGTTTGACCCTGGCTAACGTCTGACATAAACCGGAAGGGTCATCCTGAATTTATATGCCAGACATGGGGGGTGGGGACAGATTTTGTAATATTATTTGCATTGTCCTCCTTTCGAATTGGCATTTTTTGGCATCTATTTGTAGAGGAAACATTCCTGGTTAATATATAACTAAATTCGATAGTTTCACGCTTCTGATTTTTAGCAAAATCAAATTTAATTCACAAAATTGCCGAAAATTAGCGTTTTTAATAGTATCGTATCGCAAAAATGACAATAATTCAATGGAAGGACCAACACGCTAGTAACAGGTTTCCGAATATGTAGGAATATATGGGTCATCCATTCAAGAACTAATCATAGCGTTTGTTATGGTATCTTTACAAATCCGGACCTGATCGCCAAGTCCAGATGTGTGCTTTAGCTAGCCGAAAACTGTTGTATTTTCATGGGGGTACATGTAGCAAAAATCGCATAGCGCGCAAAATATTTGATGAAAACGCGTGAAATTTTTCAAGCTTCCGGGCAATTGAATGATGCAAGCCCATGTCTGATATCAGACTGATTGGATGAAATAAGCCCACCTACTACATCAACATTTTCTGAACGCATTTGACCAAACTGTGTTGGAAAATGGACTCTAGGTAAGGTATACACCGCTAAATTGGGTATCGTAGCTCAACTTATCTATTGTTTGGTGGGAATTCGCAAGATTCCATTCAATGTGGGGGTTGAGGTCGGGTGGAATCGTTTTATTAAGGGGGAGGGGGTATATTTGTTGTGTGGTTTTACTGATTTCAGCAGGCAGAGAAAACAGCGAAATGAGCACCTCATGTGTTGAGGCGCGCACAGCTTAAAATTTTGACGGTAAAAGTTTGACAAGAAGTTGGTCACCTTGTAGCGCTTGAAATAAACTACTTCCTGTCGAAAGATGAATGTCTAACATTGATTAGGGAACCAGCGAGGTACAGTTTTGTTAATACTGCCGAACGTGTAAATTATTTAGGAGTCTGATGCCTACTACATCAACATTTTCTGAACGCATTTGACCAAACTGTGTTGGAAAATGGACTCTAGGTAAGGTATACACCGCTAAATTGGGTATCGTAGCTCAACTTATCTATTGTTTGGTGGGAATTCGCAAGATTCCATTCAATGTGGGGGTTGAGGCTCGGTGGAATCGTTTTATTAAGGGGGAGGGGGTATATTTGTTGTGTGGTTTTACTGATTAAAATCGGCGGCTATTCGTGACATTTATTAGCCGTTTACCGTCTCAAGTCTGTACGACCAAGATATATTTTCAAGTTACACTGAATGGATTGATTCTTTTTTGTATTTTGTGGATTTACATCATCTGGTGCCTTGCTGAAATGCTAAAATGGTCGAAAATGCTGATTTCTGGTGAGAACGTGTGATCATTGTAATGTCCATATTTGTCTCAAAATGAACTGGCCGATATCAGCACTATAATCCAATCAGTCTCACGGTATAACAGAATGATCAGAGACCCGACTGAGGATGCTTAAGTTGTCAGATACAGACATTACAGACTAGTTTTAACTGGATTATCCTCCATCTTTGGATTTTTTTACCTGCATCAGTGGCTATTTATTCACTCTCAGTGGAACTCAGAAACCTGAAATAATTGTCAAGTTTATGAGAAGTACCTGAACTCTGATGCCTGCAATAATAATACAATATCTGGTACAGAAAGATTCGTTTGACTCTGGCTAACGTCTGACATAAACCGGAAGGGTCATCCTGAATTTATATGCCTGACATGGGGGTGGGGACAGATTTTGTAATATTATTTGCATTGTCCTCCTTTCGAATTGGCATTTTTTGGCATCTATTTGTAGAGGAAACATTCCTGGTTAATATATAACTAAATTTGATAGTTTCACGCTTCTGATTTTTTAGCAAAATCAAATTTAATTCACAAAATTGCCGAAAATTAGCGTTTTTAATAGTATCGTATCGCAAAAATGACAATAATTCAATGGAAGGACCAACACGCTAGTAACAGGTTTTCGAATATGTAGGAATATATGGGTCATCCATTCAAGAACTAATCATAGCGTTTGTTATGGTATCTTTACAAATCCGGACCTGATCGCCAAGTCCAGATGTGCGCTTTAGCTAGCCGAAAACTGTTGTATTTTCATGGGGGTACATGTAGCAAAAATCGCATAGCGCGCAAAGTATTTGATGAAAACGCGTGAAATTTTTCAAGCTTCCGGGCAATTGAATGATGCAAGCCCATGTCTGATATCAGACTGATTGGATGAAATAAGCCCACCTACTACATCAACATTTTATGAACGCATTTGACCAAACTGTGTTGGAAAATGGACTCTAGGTAAGGTATACACCGCTAAATTGGGTATCGTAGCTCAACTTATCTATTGTTTGGTGGGAATTCGCAAGATTCCATTCAATGTGGGGGTTGAGGCTCGGTGGAATCGTTTTATTAAGGGGGAGGGGTTATATTTGTTGTGTGGTTTTACTGATTTCAGCAGGCAGAGAAAACAGCGAAATGAGCACCTCATGTGTTGAGGCGCGCACAGCTTAAAATTTTGACGGTAAAAGTTTGACAAGAAGTTGGTCACCTTGTAGCGCTTGAAATAAACTACTTCCTGTCGAAAGATGAATGTCTAACATTGATTAGGGAGCCAGCGAGGTACAGTTTTGTTAATACTGCCGAACGTGTAAATTATTTAGGAGTCTGATGCCTACTACATCAACATTTTCTGAACGCATTTGACCAAACTGTGTTGGAAAATGGGCTCTAGGTAAGGTATACACCGCTAAATTGGGTATCGTAGCTCAACTTATCTATTGTTTGGTGGGAATTCGCAAGATTCCATTCAATGTGGGGGTTGAGGTCGGGTGGAATCGTTTTATTAAGGGGGAGGGGGTATATTTGTTGGGTGGTTTTACTGATTAAAATCGGCTATTCGTGACATTTATCAGCCGTTTACCGTCTCAGATCTGTACGACCAAGATATATTTTCAAGTTACACTGAATAGATTGATTTTTTTTGTATTTTGTGGATTCACATCATCTGGTGCCTTGCTGAAATGCTAAAATGGTCGAAAATGCTGATTTCTGGTGAGAACGTGTGATCATTG